>JAFVLL020018243.1:78675-102078 GCA_021397915.2 Tor tambroides | reverse complement strand
TTGACTGCGCTTATTTCACTCCTCCCCTCACTGCAGACGCCTACTCTCACCTACATTTCAGGCGAGGCGAGGCGCATCTCAAACAAGCCTACTATATATAACAAGTATCGGTTCAGGCACCGTTTAGGCACCAGCACCGTTTTAAAAGTATCGATTTGGCACCGGTATCAAAAAAAACCCAAACGATACCCAACCCTAGTCAGGGTTTGGATGTTTTGAGGTGAGTGTAGAACGGCCACAAGAAACCGCTTGATAAAGACCCGCTTTAAGCCAGAGGGCCTTTAGAGCCACATATAGGCTCTCTTCCAAAACACAGTGAACTGCCTACATAAGCAACATTTAAAGCATGTTCCCAAATAGAAGGTTGGGCTGGGCAAAACACTGAATGTTAGCTATATAGTTGTAATATGTGTATGTGTGACGATATAAAATTAGGGAATATTGTGTATATTATGGTGATGTATTACTCATAAAGACAGTAAGCCAGTTTCACTCCCCTTTTTCATTTCATGCCAGCTGGTAGGCATTGCTTTCAAACGTCTCCATGTGTGTTTATGTGAGCGCTCTCTGAAGAGTATCAAACGTTTCTATTTACAACATGCTAACCAGTGTCAAACATTGTTAGTTTGTGTGTGTGTATGTGTGTGTGTGTGTGTGTGTACTTGTTTTTATATTCTGGTGGGGACTTAAACCTGAATACACACAGACTCATGGGGACTTGTGTCACGGTGGGGACCTAAATTGTGAAGCTACACACTGCAAATTTTTTAAATTTAAATACACATTTGAATCTGAAAATACAGTGATTGACAGTGACAACCATGGCAATGGACAGGATTAAAAAATAAAATAAAGTGATACTGTATGTGAGAATAGATCTGTGCATTAAGTGGAGCGTAAATGCAAACTAATAAAGCTGCCACTTGTTTAATGTGTTTATGTTTTCTTTAAAGAACTCGCTTAGTTTTTGCAATACGCACTTTTTTTCTCAAGAGCAGATGCAAATATGTGCACAGCCCTACCACATTCTTTTGGCTGTAAGAAAAAGTAAGATGTCAATTTGGGAGAAATGTTTATTAAAAGTACAATTAATTTCTATTCAGTACAAAAAAAAGTATTGATGAAAACAGTCTAGTTGAATTAAATTTTGTTGTCTTTTTGTGTGTGCTATGCATTTTTTTTTTTTTTTTATTCGTATTGAAAACAGTTATATGTCAACTCAAGCCAGTGCATTTGAGGAGCACTATGTGTCTATGTGTAGTGTTATAAATCAGTCCCTTATTTGGGTTACATCTGAGTTAAGGATGCTTATGTAGACAGGAACGCAGCTCACTGAGTTTCGGAACAGAACTAATAATTAAGGTAGAAATGTCCTTTTTAATAATTCATAAAACAGATGCGTCTCTCAGAATCATATGATGGTGCGCTTCTTCCTAGTATTCAACTTCATCTGTTTCTTAAATCACAGACCTACAATATAGTTAAATATGGCTGTACAAATCTCATATTCTGAGTGTTTTATGTTTACAGAGCTCAGTTATTTGCAGAAGTCACAACCACATTATATACAGTTCACAATCAGGTAGTGATCACTAGTTGCTAATGCAGTGACGGATAATGCATATGTCATGATTTAAGATCACAATATCCATAATTGGATACTGTAATATCTGGTAATATCCGGTCAGCCATGCCAGGTTCAGGAGAGACACAGAATTATCATTTAGAGGTTTTACTTCTGTATTTTGAGGAGGCTGTCACTCCTAAAACCTGTCAGTGTGTTTGTGGCCTGTTTCCTCTTCCATTACTACTGTAATCTGTTCATTTACATTCACAGACGGCCCTCAGTAGCGCTGGCCATCTCTGTGTGGTGTGTGTCCTCCCGTTCACCCGTCTCACTCTGTGTGTGTGTGTGTGTGTCTCATTTCGCAGAACTGTATGGTTTCGACGTTCTCATTGATTCCAACCTCAAACCATGGCTCTTGGAAGTGAACCTCTCTCCTTCATTGGCATGGTGAGCGACGCACACACACCAATCTATTGATTTTTTTCCCATTTTTTTGTGTTTATGGTGATGTGTACAAAAACAACTTTTTACCAGGTTTTGGGTGTTTGTGTTGTGCCTGTCTTATACCGACAAATGAAATTTGAGATCACTACTTTGCACACTTTAAATTCACATCACATACTGCCATCCATACAAGGAATTTTAGGCAAATACAGTGTAGAAATGCAATCAAATGTGCAATTTCAGGTCTCTCTTTTGGCAGAGTGAAAGGAGTTGATATGGAGTTTTACATTAGGCCTGAAAATTGCTAAATGAACAAGTATGAACTGTTAATATGGCCCCAGTCAAGATCTGACTTTGCGCCACATTTAGTTTTGACAGGAATAAAAATGATGCTATGAGGGTTCAAAGTACAGACTTTTTCAATAAATTGTACAGTTGTTTAAGAACATAACAATTGTTCAGCCGATAAAACACCTTTCCTAAAAACTTTTATTTGACAAACATTCCATAAATCAGTACTGAAACTTGTGAGTTTTGAAAGTTACATGCGATCCAGGACTTTATACAGTGCATGCCATTGTAAAGACTGCAAGTCTATCCCTCAAAGTCTCTTTTTTTATCCACGTAAAATTCAATACGGTGTGTCGAACATCTCTAGTATTCTCTAGTATGAGTAGAGCTCAAGCGGCTGATCTGTCATAAGTGGAGGGATCAAATCGAAACCTCCAAGAAAAGCCTATTTCAAAGCGTAACACCAGATGAGTGAAAGGATTTCCCGTTACAGGTGATTTGAGGATCTAATCAACTGGAAGTTGTCAGGTCTGGACTTGTCCAAACTACTGGATCTGAAGCTTTGATACACTGCATTAAGATCTTGCAAGGGCTCTAAGTGAGGCAACCAGTGATTTGAGTATGTTCCCAGACTGGTTTAAGCAGGAATTACATACAAAAGGTCTACTATCTGATATGTGCAAAATTAAACAGACCTGGGCCCGTATTCACGAAACATTTTATCTTACCACTTTGAGTTCTCCTTAATAGCAGTAAATGTTTTTAGCTAAGAGTTTTCTCTTAAAACCTATTCACAAAGCTGCTGAGACAAACTTTTACTAAGGAACAGAGAGAAGTCTTAAGCTCAGAGTGAGGGGGCGGGGTTTACCTCGTAGCTATGGATGATGTCAGCATGCTTACTAACTACGCTCACAGTGATTGGCTGATAGTCTCTGTCAGAGATTTATACATAGAAATATTGTAGAGCACGATATTATGTTGCCATATTCAGATAAAGGTTTAAAAATAAAAATGTTGCCACATTCAAATAAAGATTTTAAAATGCAGGTTAAGTGTCACTAATTAAACAAGTTTACGTTCAGCTAAATGTCAGCCTCTTACATGTGTGCTTCTCGTGAACATTTAGCGGATATGCATATAAACAACCTTTTAATTAACAGAGTAGAAAAATCATGGCTGATAGTAAGCCATGCAGACGTAAAAGAAAAACAAACTGGATGCAAGAACAGCTGTTACTTCTTTCCCAACTTGTTAATAACAAAGGATATAGTTAGAGGAAAATTTGGAGTTGGGATATCCTCCAAAACCAAAAAAGATGCATGGGAAAACGTGTGCAAATAAATGCAGCGTGTTTCTAAAATGTTTATGTTCCGAGGCAGATTGCCGGCAACAGCCATTTCAGCAATAGATTGTGATTTAGTCTTTGTGACTTAGCAGTCCTCTTCGCTACTCCTAACGTTTCACAGATTTAGGAGCTAGTTTTAGCGCTTAAACGCTTTGTGAAATACTACTCTTAGAGCAGAAATGTAGGAGTCCTAAATTTAGGTTGACACGACCATTATTTTTAAGATTTCCTCCTAAATCGGCAAGTTATGAGCTACTTTTAGCCTTAAGATGTTTTGTGAATATGGGCCCTGATCCCTAGGAAAGTAGGGCTGTAGGAGGAAAAAGAGGAGGATGCAAAGATCAGCTCCTCATGGACAAGGCAATCATCTTAAACAACATGAAGAAGAAGAGGAACGTTCAGTATGGCATACATCAACTAAAAGCATTTGACAGCATTTCCCTCAGTCTGTGAACATACCAAACAGACCCAGTCATCATCGGCTTCTTGGAAGGTGAAGCGTTGGAAAACCAACCTGCGGTTCCATGCCAGTGGTTGCATAAAGGCTGGTAAAAGCCATTAAGTGAAGAGTTTTCCAAGGCAACTCTGTCTCACAACTGACAAACTACTAATGAGCTGAAGAACAGCATCCATCTTGTCAAGTTTCTCAGCAGTGACATTCAGATGCTCTAAAAATGATGAACTTAAGATCTTAATAGCCAATGGCCCAACAAGAAGTTCAACAAGATGATAAAGGGATTTCAAAAGCCAAATACCCTCTATTCTACATCAGAGAAAGTTCAGAAATAAAAATAAATGCTTCCTATTAAAAAAGCCATTTACTCCCCAAATGTTTTTCAATACAAGACAACAAACAATACTCACAAAAATGGACAATTCACACTCAATTGTTTTTGTGTCAAACAATCCTAGAGGGAAGCTCTTAATGAATACTTGAGTCAAACTCAAGCCTGCCATTAAGTGTACTTGTCAGCATGCTCATAAACATTGGTGTGGTGCTTCTAAAAACAGCACAGACTTCATTGGTTTGGGGTCAAGAATGGAAAAGTTGAAATATCTTCACATTTGTGTTCACTATCAAGTGGAAGTGTTCTTTAGTTCTTTCGGCAGAGGTAAATCATCTAGTTGTGTAGATCTTTTGACCCCACTGATTTTCATTGTGTGGACAAAACATTTTTCAGAGTATCAGAATTTTAATTTGTGGGTGAACTAGCCCTTTAAAAAAAGATGCGTTTTTGTAGGCAGTGACAGTGTTCACTGTATAGGATTTAGGTTGTGTTGTATTGAAAACTTTAAGGTGCTCCAAAATTCGACTCTTGTATGATTTCAGTGACTTGAAATGTAGTGCATTAGTGAAGTTGTTATGATGGTTTCTGCAGCTTGACCGTATAAATCACCTTTAATTAGGTGCAAATGAGCAGCTTGGACATACTGCCCATTTTGTGTTTCATGGAAGAAAGAAAATGATCATGTTACAGTGCACACTGTATTGTGTTTCTTTTAAAGGCTTATAAATCAGAAGAATTTATTGGCCCACAAGGTTAATATAACAGTGCACTAATGCTTTTTTGTCTTTTTATATTTCTAGTGATGCTCCTCTTGATTTAAAGATAAAGGCCAGCATGATCTCCGACATGTTTTCTCTTGTGGGTAAGTTTCCTTTTTCCCAGGCTCAGAGTCTCAGTCATAACCCTGACCAGTCCTTTACCACTTCACCTCAGACTCATGTTGTGAATTTGCATGTATGGTCATATTCTCAAGCCACAGAACAGCCATAACTGCAGGTTACTGTGGCCGTGGCTTTTGTCATGTGGCTCACATTTGTTTGGTCTGCAGTAATGACCGGTTAAGAAGAAGGAGTGTTGTGCTTTCCTGCCATACGTGAGGGTTTGTGGAAAACGTGGACGAAATTATGAAATTTAGCAAAATTTGGAAGTAGTAGGGCTGTACAATTAATGCAATGACAATATGGACTGGTATCTGTGAATATTCAAGTGCAAGAAGACTACTGTTGAAATATAAGGTCTGAACTTCATCTCCAGAGCTGCTCTGAGAGTCACTTCAACAGCATTTCACCGTTTCTTTTGAGAAAATGAACATCAAATACACTCAAAGCTCGTCACAACAACCTGCCAAAAGCTTGGTTAGTTAATAAAGCTCAATATGGTGAATGGGGCAAACATCTCAAGCATTCATTATGAATAAAACTTGAAGAAATTATGAGAGAAATATGTTACTGCTGTACAGTAGAATGTATTTCTCAAAGTAATAATGACAATAATAATAATACAGTTGTTAAAAGTTTTTTTTAAGGAATATCATAAAACTTTTTATTCATGTTTTAATTTAAACCATAAACCTTTTTTGTGCAGCACTTTACCAAAAATTAAAGGAATTGTTCAGATTTAATTTGATTACATTTTAAAAGCTTAATTAAATCGTTAAAGTTTTATGCATTCATGATTACCACCATTTTTGATAAAATTGTATTACGTCATAAAACACAGAATCTACAAAAATTAAAATGGAAAGAAAAGGGAGAAAATAAGATGGGTATTTCATAGGGATGTAATAATATCAAAATCTCACGATACGATATTATTGCGATATGAAGTCCACAATACGATATTTATTGCGATATTTAAAAAGAAAAAAAGACAAATGAAGAATTGGGAAAAATGAAAATTTAACATTTTAAAGTTAAATTATTCTATCTAATGCACTTTGAGAGTTCAAAATTAAGCGCTCCAACCCATGTCCTTAACTAAGAAAACTTAAGGCATAAAAAGTCAGTGAACTGACCTGTACCTGAACTTTAAAGGGGACTCAACCCTCTTTTCATTTCATTCAGTCTCAGTCTAAATTACATTCACACTGCTGTTTTAGGAAGACAAACAAATTAGAATAGAATAATAATAATAATAACAATAATGACAGTAATAGCCATATGCTGTAAAACAACTGCACTGTAAAATAAATGAAAATGAATATTTTAATAGGTATATTTACACTACAGTAGGGAAATTACAATACTTCTTTCCTAATTTCTAGACTTGTTAGCAATTCATGCAGCACTTATTTGATTTTGATTTTATTTTGAGAGAAACGTCAGTAGAGCTTTTATTTTGAAGGAAAACTCCAGCTTCAGTGAAAACACGTCTCACTACAAATCTAGTGAAACGCTGTAATCATCTGCCACGAAAATAAAGCCTATAACTGGTGGCTGTTGCGTTCCCAAAATCTCGCTAAACTCACAGCACGTGAAATAAAGGAGTTGACTGCATTCATTCAGTGTGAACGGAGCCGTTCTGAGACGCGGAAAACACCGGATCACCAGCTGATCGCCTGAACGAAGTGTGCGCTTCACTTTGACACGCAGAGAAATCAGACTTGATGAAGGGATTAAGCCATATTGTGCTTTTGGTTTTATTTTGTTTGACAGATAAGTTACTTTGCCAAAGCATAATGGCCCAAAACAAATGTATTTTAAAAACTGCACTTTTTGCCCAGAAGACCTATCGTTTCATATCGTCATATGACCACGATAATATTGAGACAATTTTGCTATCGCGATATTGATAATATCGTTACATCCCTAGGAGGTCACGCTGCGTCTCCTGTCTCTCACTAAATCCATATTGCTCACAGACCACTAATAGAGCATTGTTGCCTGCTGGTGGTTTTGGGTCACGTTCTTCCAACCCTTCAAACTGTGTGATGATCAGATGTGATGTGTGTGAAAAGCAATGAATTATCCTGCATCAGGAGCAAAGTGTTAAAGAGTTACCCACAGGCGCTGTTCATTAGCATAAGATGACTTACATGAAGGAACTGTCAGCAGAACATTAGACGCTTGCATGAGTCATTGAACTGTCACAGTTTGGCTGAAGAAATACCTCTGCAGCGCTCATGAATATAATGATTGCTCAAGGCGAAGTTTTGTTCTGCTTACGCAATAGGCTGTCCCCACTCCAAAAGCTCGCAAATCTGACGCCAGAGAAAGGAACGCTCACTATAATGATTGATCTCTGTACAATGACGGTTGTTGATCGCATGCAGTATTTTATCTTGCTCATTTTTATGGCAGCATCTGTGTAATCCACGTCTGATGATTACTTGACATCATTTTTGGGTGTCCTGCCACAGATCAACTCAAGACTATTCGTTCATTCTTTGTCAAAGTTGAGGATTTCGATTCTGGCGACAGATTCTTTTGCTATACTTTTGTTTATGAATGTTTAAACATTTGTGTGGTGAATTTGTTCATTTAAAATTGTGGTGTTGTTGTTTTTGCGTATGGTGTATTTTAATGGCTTTAATATGATGAGTAATAAATTAAGTAATAAAAAGCAGCTAAATAATTATTTAGGCGGTATTTATGCAAGGCAGCTCAAAAGGTTTTGGAACAGAGGTGTCGTGAAAAATTGTGAATTTTTTAATTTACGCTTATGACCACGTACACTACTGTTCAAAAGTTTGGGGTCGGTACGATTTTTTTTTTTTTTAGTGTTTTTGAAAGAAGAGTCTCTTTTGCTCACCAAGGCTGCATTTAAAAATACAGTAAAAAACAGTAATATTGTAAAAAAAAAAAAACAATATAAATAGCTGTTTTCTGTGTGAATATATTGAAAAATATAATTTATTATAATTTATTATTTAGTTGAAATGGTTGTGCTGCTTAATGAAAGTGTGGAAACCATAATACAGTGTCTTTATTCTGAATTCTTAGATAAAAGGAAAATGTAAAGAGCAGCATTTGTTTGAAATGGAAATTTTTGGAACATTATAAATGTTTTATTGCCAATTTTGTTCAATTTAATGCATCCTTGCTGAAGAAATGTGTTTTAAAAAATGAACAAATTTTTTAACAGTAATATAAAACATGTATGATTGCAGAAATTCTAACATCGAACAGAACATTTGATTTGATTCGATATTAGCTTTTTCTGACTGTCTGATCAGTATTGGTCTGCTGTTATTTACACACACTCCATTACACATCTGAATGGATAGAACTGAGCTAATTATGAATAGATTGTATTAATCCTCATCAAAGAACACTCTTGTCTGAACAGCAACTGTTTCTTGTGCGTAGGTTTTGTGTGTCAGGATCCGTTATTACGACAGCTGCGTCCCGACAGAGCTGGGATTGATTCAAGAATGAAGAATCCTACACAGAAACTTCAGGTAAAAATACCCACACTTTGACCTTATTCACATAGTTTTCCTTGTGTAGATACACAGGATAAACAACTGAGTTGTTAGGACAATCATGATGATCATTAGACAACCTTATAGTGTTTTTTTAATAAGAATAATAATAAGAAAACCCTTCATGTTTCATCATGCAGGTGTGTCAGTGTAAGAGAGTGTCAGGGGTATAACTTAATTAGGACAGGGTGTGCTAATGTAATTAGATTATTCTCTATCACTGTGTGCTTTATGATTATTACTGTCTAAAGATGTTGAAAACTTGATGATGGCACTGTGATCCTCAGGGGCCCAGACAGACTTAATCGATTATAGAGAACAGTTTTTTCTCTTGGACCCAGATGAATGTTTTGTGGACCTTTTTGATAAAATCTTTAACCAACTTACTTAGATTTGTTAAGTGATTTAGTAAAAGATTTGATCAGAAAGCTGAAACTTTTGCCACATTAGTCTTGAATACATATGTGACCCTGGAGCACAAAACCAGTCTTAAGTCGCTGGGGTATATTTGTAGCAATAGCCAGAAATACATTGTATGGGTCAAAATTATTCGGACATTAAGTAAAGATCATGTTCCATGAAGATATTTTGTAAATTTCCTGCATCTCAGCTTGTCTAACAGACATTTCTTGCTGGATGAAGGACCAAGGACTAAGGACCAAGTTCAGTAAACTCATTCCAATTTTCCAACTAAAAGTTTTAATAATTGGTTTAATTATATGAGTAATGCAATATCTAATAATGACACAGAAGAAAAACATAATTGGAATCACTTTCAGAATGATTTTTTTTTCTAGCTGATGAACGATAAAAGCATTGACAGCCAATCAGAATCCATCCTGCTTTTAAGAGCTTGAGCATTTAAAGTGGTGAACGACAAAACTGTGGACACTAGTTATTGTTACAGTTATATTTATAGTTACCGTTTTTGGTTTAAAAGGGCCTTAGTGCTATTAGAACTTTTGAGGCAATGCCAGAATTAAAAAAAAAAAAAAAGATTATTTTATGATTTATTCAGTCTTCGTTTGAACATAATAGATAGAATAGTGGATATGGTGTTCAGGAACATAAATTCCAGTTGACGACTATTTCATCTTAGTATTGAATACAGTAGATGACTGGAAATAACAAAAGCACTTTAAACCAGTCATCACGTTTGGTCCACGGAGGTCACTCATACTCTTTTCTCGACTTTTATATTCTAGCGCATTGATGATGTGTTTTAAAAACATACGTGAGCCAAAGAACTAAAATACTTAGGTCTTGAGTTACAACTGCAAAATGATTGAATGTGTTGAGAAGAACTGCTTCTTAAATAACAACCAAAACATAAGCAGAAAAGGAAAATGGTCAAAAGTCAAGAAAGTTAAATAAAGACAGACGCTTCACAGGACAGCCATCTGAACCACAGAAATGAGTGTTCATTTGGATATCAGTGGATCTGATGATTGCTGAACTCCATGCACATCCAACACATTCAAGACTTCTTTAGTGATGTTTCTAGCTGATCTTTGAAGCACTTTTTTGAGCATTCATCAAATCTCTTGATTTCGTTTGTTGTGTGGTGAGCAAGCATGTGCGAAGAAGAATAAGATTGAGACTCAGAGCAACCAGCAACCCACCAGCCGAGGCGCATGAGTTTCACGCTGGTCACTAGATCATGTTATTGGTTCCAAATGCTTATAATGGACTTGTAATTTTTGGCTCACAGTCGGTCCTCAAGAGGGTGGGACTCCTCAGCAACCCATCAAACTGGCTGGCAGAGTCTGGAGCAGCTGTTTCATATCAATCTGATGAAAAGGATTTAGGGAATTCCATGGTGGATTTGGGACACAGCTCTCCTCAGTTAACAAACTAGATGTTAAGGAGCTGATTTCCCTGTCGATTTGCTAAGGTTTTTTTAGACCCAGGGTAGAGCGATGTGATCCAGCTTGATACCTTAAACTCTGTGTTTCGAGTGCTACTGAGTGGTATAGGCTTACGTGGCAATAATGAGAATGCTGCTGATTGAAATCTTTGAGTGCTGTTGTTTGATACCATTTTTGTAGCACAACAGAATTTTCTAGTAATAATTTTGTGAATCTGACTGAAGAGTCCAGCTGTGAGATCTGCCCCATGGCCAGAGGACAGAGTTTAATCTACAAACTAGTCTCCATTTCTTCTGACTTCAGAACTGAATAATGTTACTACACAACGTAGAAGAATGTCTTTTAACTGGTCTTATTCCTAGCTATGTGAACATATTTTAACATCCAAAATGATTACTAATGATGCTGAAAATTCAGGTCTGATCACAGAAATACTGTAGTATTATTGTAATAAAATACGGTTATTTTAAATTGCAATAATATTCACAATATTTCTGTTTTTATTGAATTTTTGAGCACATAAATGCAGCCTTGATGAGCAGACAACAACATTTAGTGAACTTTCGAAAGAAGTTTTAAACATTAACAAACTTTTGACAAGTATTGTAGCCCTTACAGAATATACAAGATGTTAATCATTTTGAAAAAAATAAGAGATATTATAAAAATGTCATGATATTTTTTTTTTGTATTGTCCTGAATGAGCAATTTCACATAACAAATATTTACTTTTTAGTCCACAAGACAAAATAATAACTAAATTTACATGAATTAACCTTTTAAAAAGTTTGCATACCCTTGATTCTTATTACTGTGTGTCATTACCTGGGTGATTGACAACCTATGGAAGCCCATTTCCGCCACTGATTAAAAAATAAAACAAGGTAATTGCGACTTTTTTTTCTCACAATTCTGACTACTTTTCTCCAATTCTGAGGACTATTTTCTTACAATTGCGCATTTAAATCTCTCAATTCTGACTTTTTTTCAGAATTGTGAGAAATAAACTTAAAATTGCAATAAAAAAAGTCAGAATTGTGATATGCAGAAATGGCAGAAATGGGCTTCCATAACATTCAGGGCTGCGTTTCCCAAAAGCATCGTAAGCTTAAGTTGATCGTAGCTCCATTGGTTTCAATCGGTCTATGATGTATGTGCTTAAGCTTACAATGCTTTTGGGAAATGCAGCCCTGAACAGTTAAACTGCCTGCTGTTCTTCAGAAAAATCCTCCAGGTCTTGCACATCCTTCGCTTTTCCAGCATCCTCTGCATATTTGAACCCTTTGCAAAAGTTACTGTATGACCTCTATGATCTATAATAACACTGATGATGCCACTACAGTATTTTTGTAATAATTCACTCTTTTCCTCAGCGTCAGAGGCCGCCATCCGCCAACAGCGCCGAAGCAGAAGCTCAGAGAGAGAAACCCGGCTCTAAGCTAGCGGAGAGTACGCTGAGTCTGACGGCAGAAGAGGTCAGTGATTTGGACTTTAGCCAAACGCTAAGGAATTTATTTGAAGATAGCAGGCTGATGTATGCTCTTTCGTCTTGGCTGTTCCTGACATATTTGATATTGAACAGCATGATTTATTGTCTCCCCTGGGCAGATGAAAGTGCTGAGGAGGGTACAGGAGGAGTATGACAGGAGAGGTGGGTTTGTTCGGATCTTTCCTACTCCGGACACCTGGGAACTTTACAGGTGAGAGAATGCAAGGACAGAATGATGTTTGTAGATCAGAAAATGGTGAATTCATTTATGCTGCCGGTCAAAAGCTTGGAATAGTTTATATTTTTTGAAAGAAGTCTCTTCTGTTCACCCATGGCTGCTTTTATATAATAAAAATAATAGATTACTTCAGTCTTCAGTATCACATGATGTTTGAGGGAAGAAAGATAAAATAAAGATTAATACTTTTATTCAGCAAAGGTGCATTAAATTGATCAAAAGTGACAGTAAAGACATTTATAATGTTTCTATTCATCTGTGAATCCTGAAAAATAAAATGTATCATGGTTTCCACAAAAATATTGGGCAGTACAACTGTTTTCCACATTGATAATAATCAGAAATGTTTCTTGAGCAGCAAATCAGCATATTAGAATGATTTCTGAAGATCATGTGACACTGAAGACTGGAGTAATGATGCTGAAAATACAGCTGCAGATCACAGAAATAAATTACAGTTTAACTGATATTCACATAGAAAACATCTGTTTTAAATTCCAATAATATTTCACTGTTTTTACTGTATTTTGATCAAATAAATGCAACCTTGGTGAGCAGAAGAGACTTCTTTCCAAAACAGTAAAAAAATCTTAATTAGTCCAAACTATTGACTAGTAATGTATAGGGTTGGGTTTTGACAAAAATTTCATGATTCGATTCTGTTCTCATTCACAAGCTTGTGATTCAATTTCATTATCAGTTCTATTTGATTTGATTCAATATCGAATATTTTGAATATATATCAGGTACAGTACATGCCAAATTTTCTCAAGGAAAAAAATCTCTCAACTAAATGCTGCAAAATATACATGAGAGTCATTTGGTACTACATTACTATAATATTGAAGGTTAAAATGATTTGTAGGCTTAAAAATCACTTGATGTTTTATAATAATAAAGTTAGCATTACATAATAATATTTCTAATTCATTTAGTTTTTATTGAACATTAAATGGTGGCTGTCAACAACAAATTAAACATTGAAGAACAGTAAAAATTATAAGGAATATGTTATATTTAGCAAAATGCCCCTCTCTAGAGTTTATTTTTCTATCAGACTAATGAGTTTATTGTCACCAAATATGTTTTTTCTTAGGTAAATGTGACGTTACATGACATTGTTTACAAGACGTTATATTGATGCCTTTGCGCGGCTGAAACACTGATTGAGCGATTACACGAGACAGATGCGGATTGTAAAGTTGTACTCTTTCTTTTAACTCGATGTTTAGTCATGGTTATTCTGTGCTGTAACTGGTAGTAATGTGGAGGAGATGATCAGTTCACGTCTGTTGAACTGAGGTGCTACAGCGATCTGTCACTTCGCATTAAACAGCGCCAAAACGGCATTTATTGTTTGAATACTGCAAAACAATGGACCTAAATTGAAATCTGAGACTTTGTTTCATATTAAAAGTACCAAAGCACAATGCTTATTGCCAGGGCCGGTGCATGCCTGCTTATTGCGATTTATTGGATGGAAGGTGCGCTTCAATGTTCGGTCCATTAACTGAAAACAGGCTCGACTAATCAATTCTTGGGATTTAAGAATCAATATCGTTTCGTAAAAATGAGAATCGATTAAAATCGATATTTTTACCCAGCCCTAGTAATGTATATTCTCATACTGTATGCATAATATTATTTACAGCTATACAATTGTTGGTGTTGTTCAACAAAATACACGAAGCAGCTGTGGAAATTTGCTAATTTAACACTGCAGCTCAATACAGTCGTCACTCATTTACTTTTGTATACTGACAGATTGTTTGAGAAATGTGCTTTGACTCATGCTCAGACTCTGATACGGTCTTTCTCCGCTTCAGTTTCCCCCATCAGTCCTGGGGTCTAGCAGCAGTTGAGAAAGCATGTGGTTTAACGAGCAGAAATAAAACAGTGCTTCGCTGACGGTGGTTTACCAAAACATTTGTGCATGTGAATGTCTCTGATTGGTAATGTTATTTTTGTGAAAAAAAAATCGCTAACAGGTTTAGACTTAATTAGATGGTTTAAACTATAAGCATCACAATGTCAGCCATCTGTAGACACGTTGAGTTGTAATTTAGGACATTCACTTCTGTGTTTAAATGATTCCCGAAATTGTGGTGTGTGTATGTTGCCAGAGTCAGCTTAAGATTGGACTCTTGTGTTTTTCTAAAACACTGAGATCATACTGACTTCACCTATAAGGCCAAATCTCCTGGAACTCAACATGAGCTGCAAAACTCTGCTGGTTGCCAAGTTTGAGCCGCCGGCCACTAAATCAGACACTGCAATCATGTCTAACTAGTGAAAGCAAACAGCGGTGTGAGGATGACCAGCTGCTGTCTGCACAGATCTCCTCAACGGGAATGAGCTCAGAAAGGGTCGTCCGGCTCGCTTTCTGATCACCACACTCAGGGTTATTATAGTAAACTAAAACTAAACCATAAACCACCTTTCATTACTTGAAGTAAACTAAGCTTTAACTGAAATATCTGGGAAAAAAAAAATAAAAAATTTCCGCAACATTTCTCAATTTCATTGCTAAACGTGATGTACTAAAATAGCTAGAACCAAAACTGAAATAATGTATTAAAAACTATAGAAACTAATAAAAATGATGAAAACACAACAAAACTACTCAACTACTCAAATTTAGTGCTAGACGTGGACTAAGAGTGTGGTACACCCAATGGTTTAGCTAAAGGGGTCATGAACTGTGTTTTTTAATTATTTTATAATGTTATTTGAGGTCCACTTATAAAGTTAGCAAGTGTTTCTCCTGCAGAGGCGGTCTTTCGTCGCACTGTGACATCACAATGTGACAAATTCCAAAAGGAGTCGTTTTCTTAGCTTGGATTCAATAAAAGCTGTTTTTGAACTAATGAGAAAGTTTAGAGTTCTGAAGCGTACAGGAGGTTTTTACATTGACCTGTTATGAAGATCAATTGAATCTGATTTCTCAGTTCATGACCCCTTTAAGAGGCGAAGATGATCTAATATGGTTTGTTCAACATCATTGACTGATTTCTTTGAGAAATAAACTTAAAGGCTAAAATAACCAGTGACTCATAATGTTCTACACTGTTTTTTTGTGTTTATTGGAGTACGTTTGACAAGAGAATACTAGTTCAGTCTTTCTAATTCAAAATGTAATGTTGCTGTTTCTTTATAAGTGATACAAATTCTATTTTTGAGGGAAAATTGTTTCAAAGTAAATCCTGCACCATTATTCAGTGTAGTAAGGATGTTAACATAAACACAATTGAAGCCTAGAATGCAATAATGTTCAGGTGCAGTATTACACCGCTTACTTGTGATAGGAAACATCTGTGAGCAGGTTACAGGGATCACCCTCCGTTAGATCAGATACCTCCAAAAACCAGATGTGCTTAGACCAGGGCAATCAGTGCCAGCCTCAGTCTTTCTTCTTTCTGCTTTATACATGAGTATGTTTGATGGGCAATAAAAAATGAGATTCCAGCAATGCCAAGTCACGCGGATATCATTTCCATCACTCATGCGTGTGCTCTCGCTCCTGATTGGGACAGTGTGCTCTGCCTCTGAATACAGACGGGTTACCCTCCACAAGCACGAGTGGGTATCATTACCTAACATGATGAATTTCAGGAAATATGTGCAGGCCAGGCTAAGAAGATTGTGCATGTAAAATATGGATAAAAACAGGTCAATGGAGTCACACTTTTTTGGCATCCAGATCTACTGCAGGGTTATTATTGCTAGATAAAACTAGGACTATTAAAATAAAATAAAATATTAATATTAGATGAAAACTTTAAAGGGAAATGAGAAAAGTTGCCTTGGCAACTAACTAAAGCATTAAAATTGGAAATATAAAAAAGAACTAAAACTGAATAAATAAAAATAAATTAAACCTGAATATATATATATATATATATATATATATATATATATATATATATAAGACTAATAAAATGACACAAATACATTAAAAAAATTGAAAATTTAAATTAAAACTGAAAATATTAAAATAAAACTTAGAGGCCTGTTCACACCAAGGATGATAACAATAACAATAAAGATAAAGTTATAAAAATCTTTCTAAAAAAAAAACAAAAACAAAAAATAGCAGAGTCACACCACAAGTATAACATTATAAGCACAGAGGAAAGATATTTTTGGAATCACTTTCAGAATTATTCCTTTTTTTGACATTAACAGACATACTTTAATGAGCTTGAGCATTTAAAGTGGCAGACGTCAAAACTGCAGCTTGTGCTTATAATAAACAGAACATTATTGTGCGAGGGAGTGGACGCTAATATAGTTATCATTACTGTATCATTCTTGTTGTGAACAGGCCAAAATATTCAAAATATTACTTAAAAGTATAATAGCTTATAAGTAATACTAAAATAACCCTGATCTATAGACCAATTTCATGTAGACGTCACAGTTACGTCACTCGCAGCTGCGCGCGCATTGTGGTGGCAGAAACACACGGTAGCAAGCGGAGTGAAACGTGGAAAGATCCACAGAATAAGAGATAAAATGTATTGTTGTGCTTTTGGATGTCAGAATCGGAATGCAAATAATTTTTATAGAATACTGTCGTCAGAAACGCCATTTGAAGCTAAACGCAGGCGTTTAAACAGACAAACTAATGAATGAAACCTGCCATGATTACTCTACTTTTAAAGCATAAATTTGATTTAAAAAATTGGTCTACATAATATTCACATATACAGTTCATAGGGAATATATTATATTTGCCCTACAGTTACAGCATGAAATACTATTTAAACCTATAACATTTTACATTTAACGTTACCTATTTTGTCTCACAATTCTTTTTTGAGACTTTTTTTCTCGCAAATGCAACTTTATATTTCATATTTCGGACGTTATAACTCGATTTAACTCAACAATAGCGAGTTTGTCCATTCTGAGGGGAAAAAAAGCCAGATGTGTGGGATATAAACTCAAAAGAGAGAATGACGAGTTGATTTTTCTTATCAGATTTGTGAGATATAATCTCGGAATTGCCAGAATAAAGTCAGAATTTTGAAATATTGAAATTGAAATTTTAATGCTGCTGCCACTGCCAGACCAAAAAAAACAACAACAACAAAAAAACAACAACGACAGCTGTGGTTAAACGAGATAAAACGAGCGGACTGGACAGAAACGATCATCAAAAAATCTCGCGTTCTTATCAGAAAAGGTTCAATAAAGTATTGTCTTTTGTTGTTATGGGCGCGTCTGAAGATTTCTTATGGCTCTCAGTACTATGTCGTGTTACATGAAATAATGTCTGTGTGCATGTGTATAAAACAACAAACGGCCGATTTATATGCTTAATCATGTGTAATTGTATATACATTGTTATGAGTAATTGTGGCTGGAATAATAATGCAGCTGTAAAAATAGTTGCCTGCTGAAATTGAAATATATATTACATCTTCATCATGACTAGATAGACACAGTGAGTTTGTCTTTATAGACGTTAGATGTGAGTCACTCAACCGGAGGGAATCCTGTCAGATCGACCATCCTTTGACCATCCGTTAAAGTTAACCTTTTTAAATAACGCGGTCCCGGACAGTATGCAGGTATGCAGCCCTTACATATGCAGGTAAAATCGGAATTTCTCCAGTTATTATTAAAAAACAAGCTGACAGACTTCATAGCTAGCGTTAGTGAAGCGGTCAGTGGAATCTTTCTGCCACCACCTCAGCTCCGCCCACAGAAAAACCTCACTATGTTTACTAACATGAAATTGGTCTATAGATGTGGCCAAAATCATTGATACCCTTGAATTTTATTTAATTACAAAAAAATAATAATAAATAAATACTTACATACATAAATCAAACTCCTTTGTTGTTTATGTATGTATCGATTTGAACTGCACTGGAACAAAGCTATTTTTGTAGTAAAAAGACTGGACTATTAGAAGTTACAGGAAATAGTTGTTTTCAAATAATACTTGAAGCAGACCGTTCTTTACTCACTTTATTAACGAATTGGTCCCACATGGTATGTCTTTTTTTATATCTTTACTATTTACTTGTATCAAAACAAAATGATGATAATAATAATATATAATATATAGTAATTGCCACTACTGGAGTGGGATATAGGTAAGGTTGGTGCTGTGGTTAGGTTAGGTTTAAGGGTAGAGGTAGCATCAATAGTGTAATTATGGATGTAACTACATAAATTAATTACAGATGTACTGCAAATATAAGTACAATGCAAAACATATGTACACAATAAGTGCATTGTATTAAATGATTCATTTAAATGTAAGTTGTTAAATTAAAGCAGTAGTTAAAGACACTTAATAGTGGGTCCAAATAATTAAAAAAGCATGAATGCACTTCAAAATAATAATGATGTGAACACTTACATGTATTCAAGAGAAAACAATTTCATATTATTCTGCTGAAAATGATTGAAGCAAACATGAATGCAGAGATTACTAGAGCAGGTTTCTGTGGGTTGTAAACCAGGTTTTTGAAAGTTTGTATTTTTAAATTTTTTAAATGATCTTTTAGCATTGGCCCAAGTGCTTGCTTAATTACTACCCCATCCCTGTGTGAACATTTCATTCTCATTGCCTAAAGACGTGTTGAATATGCGCTCAGAAGCAGGCGCTGTCCCATAACAGGATAGTGTTGAAACGGCTCGACTGAAAGAGACATTCGTGTCTTAAATAAACATTTACTTCACCCAAAATATATTGTTATTGACACAGGAAAATAGCTAAAGCTTTTCAAATGCTTGTTTAAGCTCAGTCTGGAAAAGTTGTGCAGTCCTTTAATGTTCAGCATTTAATGTTCAGCACCTCATAATTTTGTAATTCACACCGCGGTCGCACCATTAGACAGTTAGTGATGCTAATTCTAGCTGCTTGAAGGCAGAGCGAAGTAATATTGCTCAGGCGTGACCGATGTAGTCTTGTGGAGAGCCAACTGGCCAAACGGTCGACCAAACACCATAAAGCATCTAACCCATCGTTACATGTGTTTTGTCATAAACACACAGGGCAGTTGTTGAGGAAAGCTAACAAACATTGTTTTCTCATTTCAGCAGTACGCTGTTTTTACACAATTGAAAAGTGCAAGAAACATCACGTTCCCATTCAGCTTGTATCTTCTCGTTTGCATAAGAGTCACTGCTGAAACCAACAGGACTGATTGTTTACCACAGAATTTCTTTGGACTTGTTATGTAGTTAATCTGTCTGTAATTATTTCTTTCTCTCTCTCTGAATCTCTATTTCAGTGGTTATCTGGAATACAAGACGTCTATGAACGCCATGCTGGCTAATAAACTTTTCCATGGAAGGTAAGTCTTTCCACCGTGGTTGGAAAGATCTTCATCTATTTAAGGAATCTTCAGCCTGAGGGCTTTTTTGTTGATATTTAGTGCGAGTATGTTACACAAAGGCTTATGTGCACTGATAAAATGACTGTTATTCTTGGAGGAGCCCTTAAAGGAATAGTTCATCCAAAAATCAAAATGAGCTAAAAATTTACTCACTCTCAGGCCAACCAAGATGCAAATGAGTTTTCTTCATCAGATTTGGAGAAATGTGTCATTGCATCAGTGTCTCAGCAGTGGATGCTCTGCAGTGAATGAGTCCAAACAGCTGATAAAAACATCACAATAATCCACACCACTCCAGTCCATCAGTTAACATCTGGAGAAGACAAAAGCTGTGTGTTTGTAATAAATCCATCTTTAAGGCTTTTTTTTTTTTTTAATTAATCCATAATAACTCTTCCTCCAGTGAAAAAGTGTTGTGGTCTGAATCAGGAGAGAAATCTGCACATATTAAGCAGCGTTTACAAGACAAAACAGCTCTAAACAAATATGTGGCTGGATTTTGATGTCAACAGGAGATGGACTTTTTCACTGGACAAAGCTTTATTATGGATTTAAAACGTATTGATGTAGTATTATTATTATTATTATTTACATACACACAGCTTTTATCTTCTCCAGATGTTAACTGATGGACTGGAGTGGTGTGGATTATTGTGATGTTTTTATCAGCATTTTGGACTCTCATTCTGACGGCACCCATTCACCTCAGAGAAGTGATAGAATGCTACTTTTCTCTAAATTTGATGAAGAAACAAACTCATCCTAATCCTGAATGGCCTGAGGGTGAGCACATTTTCAGCAAATTTAAATTTTTTGGATCAACTGTTCCTTTAAACTCCAGTATGGCCAAGTTTATGTGAGCTTTTCTCTAGAATGTTTCAGAATAGCTTTCCCAGACTTACATTTGTTTAAAATGATCTGTTGCTCTTTGTTTCTCAGATCTGTGATCTCCCGATCGAGGTTAGTGCCTGTAATTTCAACCTCTGAATGCAAACAAACACAAAAGGTAATGAATGTCTGTTTTGCCGTGTTTTATTCCACAGGAGCAGGGTGAATGATACTATATCTCTGGTTGTGGGGACCTTCTACACACACCATGTGGTCCAATATGAAAGGAAGCTTCTTAGTCTGGAGACGCGCAAGAAGAGGCGCAAACCCGGACGAGCCTCCGCCGGAAGAAGACGAGCAGGTGCGTTTGCATGATGTGTGTGCTGGGGGTGATTCGTTGAGAGACAGCTCGTATCTGGTAATGAGCGTTTACTAAAAATCATCTGCAATCTCTGACTCTGTCCAGTTAATAAGTTGAAATTTTATTCATTTGGTTACACCAATGTCCTGCAGTTGATGCACATAGATCACAGGAGAGTTTTTTTCTTTTTCTTTTTTCTGACTTGTCATGCAGAAAGTTTCCACAACATCTCAAATCTATTCATTATGTAGTAGAAATGGCATTTTGTCCAGTTTTATAGCTAGCATTTTACGTATCCTAAATACACACTATTAAATCATTTTCTCACTTTTTGCATAATTTGACAAATTATAGCTCAGAGATGATGTTCAGTAAAATATTAATCTCAAGCTCTGACACTAATGTAACATATAAACTTTTATAAAATTGTACATTTTGCTCTTGAAGGTAATGATTCCACAACTAGTTTGAGTGAAATCTGATGTAAATCATTTTCACTCATTAAATATTGAAATAGTTTAAAGTTATTTTGCTCTTTATTTAGATTATAATAGCTTCAAAATGCCTAATTCATATTTTATGATTGAAAGTCTGTATTTGAGACAAAGGTAACCCTTTGAAAAAATTCTAAAGTTAGGAATAATTAAAGGTGCAGTTGGAGATCTCGGAAAATGCTAACTTTAGCCTGATAGCACTGAAAGCGAATGTCCCACCCTCCCTGCAATCGCCGTCCAAAGCCACGCCCCCTGAACACACATACGCTCAAACGGCAGAATACCAGAGACAACATTAAATTACTACAATAGGCTACATCAACGGTCCAGTTCAAAGCAAGCATATATGTTCCATACAAAGGGCATTAAAGTGTGCTAGACGTGAATTTAAATGGTATTTATTTACAGAGGTATATTATGTCACACTTCTCTAGTAAGTTTCGTCTGTGTGTGAAGATGCTGCGCAGCGCAATCCGTGAATGAATGTTCCGAAGTGAAGTAAACTTCAACGGATTTCCCCTGCTCAGGGAGAAGGGAGCAATGAACACTGTGTAGGGAGCATGTCAATCGGAACACAGTTCATGCACGTAGCTCTCTTCTAACGAGCTGGTTATCTGAATCGGGTGTGTTAACTAAGCGAGACATGCAAAATATGCAGAGCGGGGAGCGAGAGGACTGGGATTGGGAACTGCTGGGCTACATCATGTGTCATTCACCGGTGAGAAAACTTTATAGCACAGTTAGTAAAAGTACTACAATACCAGGAAGGAAGATCGGGTTGTTGATGTTTGCCTGCCATTCTCGCTCTGTCTGCAATAGCGTGCGTGAACGCGCTGATGACGTGTCATGTCTGCGCGAACAGGGTGCGCAGAGGTATGCAAATACATACGTTGACAGGCAGGTAGGAGAGAAAATTAAAACGCTCGGACCGAGCGTTTTGATTGGACGAACATTTCTTGGTCCTACACCTTCCACAGAATATATAAATACAGATAAATACATTTAGACCACTTAACTTAATGATTGCTATCAGGATGTGAAGAGACTTTCAACCAGAATAACAAAAAATGTTTCTGAAGACAATCACCTATGACACCTTTAAGATTAAATATTATTGAAAGAAGTCTCTTCTGCTCACCAAGACTGCATTTATTTGATCAAAAATACAGTAAAACTAATATTGTGAAATATTACAATTTAAAATAGCTGTTTCTATTCAAATGTAGATTTTAATGTAATTTATTCCTTTGATGCAAAGCAGAATCTTGAGTCTTCAGTGTCACATGATCCTTCATAAATCATCCTATGCTGATTTCATGCTCAAGAAACTTTTCTGATTATTATCAATGTTGAAAACAATGTTTAAACAGTTTTGGGGAAACAGTGATATACTACCATTCAGAAGTTCGAGTAAGTAAGAATTAAATAAATTAAATGAATGAAATCCTTTAATTAGGATTCATCAAATTTATCAATAGTAACCATTCAAGAGAAAAAAAATAAAAAGTTTTATGAAAATGTAAAAAAAAAAAATCTACATCTTTTACTTTTATAAACCCCTTATTACATAAATGTGCATGATCTCACCTGATGCTGTTTTTACAGTGGCCATCCCCATACATTTCCACCATTAGACTCTTCTTATTGATTGGGATGCCAGCCAGCAGCACTTGAACACTTTTTACACAGAAAGTTGGATAAAAGTTTAAATCCATAATGAAGGTGCATCAGACTGCACAACAGGGGAAGCTTTAGTTGTGGTATATGACAGAAGTTAAATGACACCTCACCTCCTCAAAACTAAAAACTAGTCCTGTAGTATTTTAAAATGATCATTTCTGATGTGTGTTTTAGGTCTGAAAGCGTCTCAGTCCCCTCACATGAGTGAGAATGAGGACGGGGTGGAGGG
>JAFVLL020018243.1:43675-73675 GCA_021397915.2 Tor tambroides | reverse complement strand
TACATTTTTATCAGTTCATGCTTATTCACTAAACATGCATGAATCCATGATTTTTGGTCTTGGCTACTGCTTGAGTTTCAGAAAAAGTGCTTTTCCACACTTCTTTCACTCAAAATGATAAAATGGTCTAAAAATGTTACAAATAATTAGTAAATAAACAGTAATATTTTTGCTTGTTAAAAAAAAGAAAAGAAAAAAAAAGTAGTTTTATGCCGTTTTTAAAATGTATTCAATTTTTTTTTTTTTTTTTTTTTTAATGTGTGCGAAGTATTAATATTACATTAATGTTTACCACTATTTGTTAGGGCTTTTTTTTCCCGTAATGTTTTTTTGTGTGTGTGTGTGTGTCTGTGTGATTTTTGGCATTTGATATGCATTATCTGGCGCACATGTACAACCAACGATTAAGAAACAGCACAAGCGCCTTATGAAGGTGTCTTGTTCAGAGGAACAGTGGTGATGGGGAACCTTCATGTTTACTAGCCCATATCTTTACCAGCTTATCTAAAACAACCCCATGATGCACATTTGTAAGTCTTTAGTAAGTCGCTTTGGACTAAGTGCATAAATGTAAATGTGTGCTTCATAATAGCAGCACACAGTTGTATATCAAAGCAAGCTAGCAAATATTTAAATGATGGCTTTTCATCTGTCACAAACATGATTTATTTGATGTTTGTTGTGGTGTTACAGAAACGCTGAACGTCTGTGCACCTTTGATACTGGTCTAATATGTCTATTCAATAGCTACTTTATCAATGTGAGTGCTAAAGACTGTGTGCTGATGGGACGGGTGCTGTTGACCGTGTGGTTCTGCAGGAGCTGGTGGTTCGCTTTCTGAAGAGAGCCAGCAGTAACCTGCGTCAGGACATGTGTCTGGAGGAGCCCAGCCGTCAGCTGTGTCTGTCAGACCGCCAGCGCATCCTCTCCCATCAGCTCGGAAACTTCATACAGCTCTATAACCAGGTTTGTGGATCAGCAGGCCGGTAATCAATAAAATCAGCAAACAGCAGTTCGTCAATACAGACTTTGAGTGTGCTAGCTTGACCAAAGCTGAAATAGTCTGAAGGTTCGTTTGAAGCTTTTATAGGCCCTGTGCAGTTTGCTCTGGCATTCTGGCAGAGGCTTGATGGTTATATAAGCCTTGAGTAGTTTGAAAACCATTAGAAATGCCTTGCTGTCTGGTTGCTACGGTGTTTTGGATGGTTGCTAGGGTGCTGCTAAATGATTGCAAAGGTGAGTTAGTCTTTTCTAATTCATTGTTTCAGTGCATTCTTTTGCAGTGCAGATACAGTTCGACACAGGCTTTGTAAAGACACTTTTATTTAATAACGATGCAGTGCCAACAACTCTTATCAGACCCGAGAGTAGTGTCGCAACACACAAGCACGAGTTAACGTTAATTCTAATGCCTCACCTGTTATGTGTATTATTTCATTTTTCACCAAAATGATCAGGCCTTATATTGGAAGTGTTCAGGAGAGACTGTTTTATTGTCTATTGTTAGGTTTTCTGTTGAGGTGATTTTATCCTGCTGATTTCAATTCAACCTGTGTAGTGGCTTTAATGCAGTGTTTTTTCACATTCAGCTTACTGTAATAATTGCCCGATAATCTCTTGTGTTTTCATAGAAACATAACTCTAATTGATACAGGGAGTGGAGAAAATAATGTGAACACCATGTATATATAAGAGGAGTTAATATCATTTGCTACAGTGAAAAAACAAACACTTTTATTTATCTTTTCTTTGTCTGTAAGGTTTTATATAAGTATAGTATAAGTTTTCAGTACAAGCCATGGGTGAAATCAGTGACTTCCAGGACAAAGTCTGTTTAACAGGAGCGTCTGTAAATGTAATTGTTTGGCGTTTAAACAGCAATCTTTACGATTAGGACTATGTTCACAAAGCATGGCAAAATATCATCAGTGAAGAAGAATAGTGGGCAAAAACTGAAAAAGAATTATATAAAAGGTTTGTGTCCAAAAAAACAGGAACTTCTCAAGACCAACACCCATGAAAAGCCACAATTGCTAACACTTTAATCACAGACACTGCACGATGCTAAAATGTGAAAAAGATGGGCCGCTGGATCATCAAGATGAACTTCAACATCTGCCCTGATCAGACAAATCACATGACCTGAATATTAACACACCAATGTGGGCAGTTTTGGTGAGTGAGAAGCTGATTCGCTCTGAAGCAATTGGCAGATATTCTGAATGCTGGTAAAACACTTTAATAAAGAAATATTGGCTATATCCCAGATGTTCACATTGTTTTGTCCAATCCCTGTATGCATTTGATACTACACTGTAAAACTATACATTGCACTGTTTACTTTGACAGTTATAACTGTGCAAGCATTTGTAATTAAAACATCAAGAAAACATGAGCCTAAAACTGAGTGCTGAAATCAGAGGGATCGTTATAAAAGAACACAAATGCAATGCATGACCTCTTTAAGTCAACTTTGTTTAATAACCCTCAGGAAACCAAGCAAATGGTGGAGAGTTTGGACAAGATTCCAGATGAGGATCGCTGCATCAACTCCAGTGTTTTCCAGGAGTTTATTCTGGAGGCGAGGTCGGTGTGATGCATCTAGAGCACACTAGGACAAATTTACGAGCTTTACTAGTGCAAATGCAATAGTCATGTTTTTCAGTGGTCATTTTGCTTGTTCTTCCAGTGAAAGTGACTTGGAGGAAGTGCTTACGTTCTACACGCAGAAGAATAAGTCTGCCAGCATGTTTCTGGGCACGAAGTGTGACAGCAGCAGAGTCAAGAGGAACAGCGATGAGAACAGAGAGAGTGAGTGACGTTTCCTCATGTTTTATATGGCACATGCCATCTCATCAGCCACGCATGAAATATGACACAGTACACGTCATAAAAGCGTGTTTCAATAACAGATGGTGGTCTGAAAGGAATAGTTCACCCAAAAATCAAAAGTCTGTTATCATTTACTCTCCTCCATGTCATTCCAAACCCATGAAACGAAACACCAATTAAGATATTTTTATGACCTTTTGGATCTTTTAAGTTCTGGTTCCATGGACTTTCATTGGAGGGACAGAAATCTCTCAGGTTCCGTTACAAATATCTTAATTTGAAGTTTTACCAAAGTCTTATGGGTTTGGAACGATATGAGTGAATTTGGGTAAACTATCACTATAATTTCAGTATTTTGAGGTTTTTTATGTATTATATGTAACAGAACAAATATGAATGTTTTTGCTTTATTAAAGGGTCAGTTTAAGGTTAGATGATGTGAGTGTGAGGTGACAGACTGACAGTATCATTCATTAATTATCTTCCCGTCCATCACAGCTCTGAAATCTCGTTCCCCATCACACATATTCAATCGTGTGCAATAGGACTCATTTGAACGTGAACTTGATCGCAAATGAGTTTTTAGAGTACAAATAACCTTAAAAAAAAAAATTGTTCACTCAAACATTTCATTTACTCTTTCTCATGTTGTTCCAAACCTGGATTACTTACTTGCTTCTGTGTAACATAAAAGAAGAAATTTTGATTTGAAAAATGTTTTTCGTCCAGATAGTTAGTCACAGGGCTCCAATGCTCTTTGGACCCCAAGGTTCTTTAGAATACCTTCTTTTGTGTTCTGCAGAAGAATCAAATGCATATGTACTACTGTTACATGGTTCTTTTAGGGTGTTTTAGTCTTTTTTTGTGCCTTGACAGCCGCTGGTCACTTGATGTTTTCTTGAATAAAAAGCAACATAAACCCTAAAATGAAGACTTTCATATCAATTTAGAAGAGCCTGTAACATTTAGACCCTCTTTTGGTGAGGTGCACTAGTTTCTCCAAACTTGATTGTTGATACACAGCAGATGAAACACCTTTGCTTAAGCTTGCACCTCCAGATTCCAGCATTCACACTTTACAAACTTAGCAATTTCTGAGTGAACATTATTTCTACGTTTGTTTGTTTTTTCAGAGCATGAAATATAAATAAAAGTGAACAGAGCCCAAAGTTAATTTGACCTTAATACCAACATAATTTAGTTGTCAAGTACTGTAAACATATATTAACTTTGTGAAAGTGTTTTATGATTACTTAAATGATAGTTAATAGTGCAGTGCTATGACACAATTCCTCATAAAATAAGCTAGTAATTGTAAACATGTATGTTAAAATCTAATAAGAAGAAGCCAGTGTGCAGCCAGTCATGATTGTGAAATATATCCCAACAGGGTGATCAGGATCATTTCCAACTATTTATTTAACAGGATCACTAATATGTTTTTTTTAAACATATTTTGTAAATTTTGGTTAATGTTGTTGATAGAGTTGAGTCTGCTATGGCAATGTGCAAGATTTGTCTTTGTGTCCTACACAGAAAGATGTTTGTCTTTCAGGATGTAATAATTGACTGATATTTTCTCTTTCATGAAGCAGCTGCGTGTATCAACACAGACGCCTCTGATGGTTCAGACAAAGCAGACGCAATCCGCAAGACCCAAAACACAGACAGTACAGCAGCTCCAACCGGAAACCAGGACCAAAGTAAATTAACCCAAATCAAAGAAAACTGTAGTGCAACTAACAAAACCAAATGCAACTCATTGCAAAATGGACACATCCAAAGGAAAAGCCAAAGTGGAGACTGCACCGTTATTGAAGTGCTACCCAATCCTTCGACAGCTGCAGAGACTGAATCAAGAGCGTCGCAAGCTGCAGCAAGCAAGACTCACACTTCTGCTGTCAGAAACAAGAGAACTCAGTCAAAAACAGGCCGCGATCAGCCGAACGCTGCAGCTCTGGAGTGTGAACACATCGTCTTACAGCACTGCCTCCCGCCGCCTTACGTCCAGCCGCCGCCGCATCCGCTGGCCAACAGCTCGTCTGTGTGCGTCAAATGGGCCTCTGCTCGCAGCGAGTCTACTGCACCAACAGCTGCCCCAGAAACGTCTCGCCCGGTCCATCCTAGCAGTGCGAACAGCTTCGTTCCCAGAGCCACGCACCTCTCCATCCAGAGATCAGCACGGCCGTCCTCCGCAGGACACGGTAATCTGAAAGCCTTCCCCTTCACCCAGTGTGTGCCTGTGGAGGATTTCAAAAGATTATGTTTCTCATACTTTATACTCCAGTAGTGCTGGGCGATATGAGCAAAAATTCATATCTCGGTATTTTTTGGCTGGTTTGCGGTATACAGTTTATATCTCGGTATTTTGTATTTGGATTAAACAAATAAACAAATAAAGTGAATGTAACCATGTAGGCATTTGTGACCCTGGAGCACAAAAGCAGTCTTAAGTCGCTGGGGTATATTTGTAGCAATAGCCAACAATACATTGTATGGGTGAAAATTATCGATTTTTCTTTTAAGCCAAAAATCATTAGGATATTAAGTAAAGATCATGTTCCATGAAGATATTTAGTAAATTTCCTACTGTAAATATATCAAAACTTCATTTTTGATTAGTAATATGCATTGCTAAGAACTTCATTTGAACAACTTTAAAGGCGATTTTCTCAATATTTTGATTTTTTTGCAACCTCAGATTCCAGATTTTCTAATAGTTGTATCTCAGCTAAATACTGTCCTATCCTAACAAAGCATACATCAATGGAAAGATTATTTATTCAGCTTTCAGATGATGTAGAAATCTCAATTTTGAAAAATTTACCCTTATGACTGGTTTTGTGGTCTAGGGTCACATATATTACTCTATGTGCAAAAAAAGGGTTAAAATCACATTACATTCTAACATTGCAATCTAAAAACAAAAATATTGCTTTTCAAGCAGAAGTTAAATTTAATAAAAATGAAAATAATAAAAAAGCACAGACTGAGTAAAAAGGCTATTTTGATTACCCCATTACACTTTACAGTTCGTGCTATCATACAGATACAGTTACTTGTAGGTTTAAAATTCTACGTCACATTTATTTTCCAACTACAAATATTTAAGCAAAATGAATATTTTAGTCGCTCGTCGTGGCGCTCGTTTTAAATGAAGTTTAGAGGAGAATCGCAAGGGCAAAAGCTCATGCACTTCTGACAGCAAAATGGAAATATTTCCATGGCTTTCTAACATTTACTGATTGAGAATATACCTGTAAAATGTAACTTATGCATTAAGGAAAACAGCACATCTCAAACACATTAAACAGCGTGAGTAGCATCTCTGTCAGCAGCACACACAGCCTTTCTGCCAGAGCCGCTTTAAACTGAAACTATAAACTATAGGCTACTATATCTTACGAGTTTTTTAAAAGCCCTTTATATAAGGCTTGTCACATGTTTAGAACAAATTGCTTTACGCACTTTCTCCGCAGCAGTTCAGTCTGTGTCCTCCCTAGATATTTTTTCAGACGCGCTCGTATCAAACTACTGTATAACGGTATTGCTTCATACCGTATTGCTTATAAAAAATATATCAATATACTGCCCAGCCCTAATTTCTAGTTTGTCTCTGTTCTGTTTCACAGTCAGCCAGAAGGCCAGTCTGAGTAAGTCCAGACCTGGTTCTGCTGGTTTGCTGAAGGAGACGGACTCGCTGTCGGCCCAGGCTCAGTCCAACCAGCTGGCCATCGTATCTGCTCTGCGCAAACTAGTGGAGAAACAGGCGGCTCGTCAGTACAGCACATCCAGTCACATCAGCCTCCTCACACAGCATGTGAGTCATGATTTACACGTTTCTCCATGTGGTCCTACTTTATATTAGGTGGCCTTAACTACTATGTACTTTCATTTAAATTAATGAGTCGATACAGTGCACTTAGGCCGTGTTCACACTTGGCGTCTTTTTTGAAGCTGCCGGCGTCTGTTTTACATTATAATCCTATGGAGTAAACCGTGTTTTCAAAAAAGTCCTGAGCGCTTTTTAAACGCCACCACTGCGTTCTTTTCTGCAGCTCAGAGCGTCTTTTTCTGCAGCCTGGAGCGTCTTTCTGCAGCTCAGAGCGTTTTTTCGGATGCTGAAAGTTCAACTTTTCTGAAAACGTCAATCGGCCAAGCTGCCTTTTTGACAGCTGACCAATGACAAGCGAGTACAGTCGTTTCATAACAACAAAACAAGAAAGGAGAAGTCGGTAGACAGATCTACTCAGTCTCGGAGCACAAGGAGTTGTGTGAAACCGCACATCATCCAACCGGAGCTCCTGGACTAAATTGTTAAGCACCATACAGTTTCTTCCCCGCTTAATGTCGTGCACCCACAAACATCAGCAGAATCGACATTTTTCCCGTTGAATCTCAAAAAGCCAACGCAAGAGCCAACTTTTTACTCTTTCTTTGACATTTCTGCAGTACACAGCGCTAGGGCTACTGTTGCAGCTGTTGCTATGGCAACAAAAGACGCTCTCGGCTGCTATTTGTAACAGACGCTGCCAGCTTTGTTTTTCATTAAAAAAACGCTCTTGTCAACTTTTTCTAGTCAAAAAAGACGCCAAGTGTGAACACGGCCTTATTGTGTACATACATGTTTTACATTGTACTTAAAATGTAAAAAATACCTGTATGTAGTTACATCTGTAATTAATTTCAGTTATTACATTTATAAATACACTGTTGACCCATCCCTTACACCTTAACCCACTCTTAAACCTACCCATACCACCAAACCTGTCCCTAACCTTACCCGTATCCCACCTCAATAGCAGCAAAAGTGTTCTGCAATACAATATGAACACAATAAGTACATTGTACTTAATTTTTGATGAAAGTACATAGTAATTAAGGCCACCTAATATAAAGTGGGACCCTCCATGTCATGTTTTCAAATATTACAGCCTGAAATAAATTACATTTTAACAGATATTCACATAGAAAACAGCAATTTTAAACTTTAATAATATGTCATAATATTAGTGTTTTTACTGTATTTGTATTCAAATAGATGCAGCCTTGGTGAGCAAAAGAGACTTAGTACAAAAATATTTTAAAAATCTTAATGAACACTAGGGCTGGTCCGAATAACATTTTTTGAGCTTCGAAGCTTCGGTAGTAATCAACACCGAATATTTGAAGCTTCGGAGGGAGGGGGCTGAACATATTCTTCTCTCTAATGAAGGCAGGAATCTCTGTCTGTTTGCATTTTTATTATGTCGAGAACGGTTCATCCAGTCGACTACACGCGTGGCAGGTGTGTTGCTGTGGACTCAAGGGAGTGCAGTGTTGCATTTTGGTGCAATATGGACACGCGACATGTTCAGAATTAATAAACTTTATATTCTCCGAGAACGGACACTGCACTAGTGATACAAAACACACAGGTCTGTTAAGAGCAATACTTTTAATAAGGCAGCCTAACATTTTTCTAACAAACAAATCTCTCCCAAATCAGAAATTAGCAGCACAGTAATTACTGACACCGTAAAGGGTAGGCTATTTAAATAAAATAAGAACGAAAATTAAATGAACGAAGTGCAACGAACTGTAATAAATGAAGAACACGGTAGCATACTTTCAATAACAGCATCACACATTTTAATTAACGAACAGTTTAAATAAAGTTAAATTTTTTGACTGCCGTATTCAGAAGTATTTTCCAAGCAAATTGAAGCACGTTTTTATCATGTGTAAAATTACTGATTAACATGGCGGATAAAAGCAGCTCATTTTTTTTACACCAACAATACAGGCTACTATAATAGGCGTACTACTTACAGAACTCAGGTGATTTTTCAATAACTTAGGCCAGTTTCAAATCGCATATTTGGCACACTGCCTTTGTCATGTCCTCACTCAATTTAAAGTGCTCCCACACAGCTGAGGTCTTCAGCATTTTTGTCTTCTCTTCCAGAAGAACTGAATCTGGGTAACTGGCATTTAGTGAGTTTTTGGTTTATTTTGAAATTTCATGAATAATTGCATTTGACTTGAGAAAGTTATCGAGTAGGACAGTGTCCAGCCTTTCTGAAACTATTTTTTTTTCCATTCACTTTTCCCACATATTTTTTTAATGTCTCAGTTCATAAGCCATGAATCAAAACAAACTAGGTGAAACACAACATACAACGTTTGATTTGAAGCAAAAAAGTACTTGAAAATCAGACAAAAAGACAAAGGTACAAAATGGCTTAATGGTTTTAGTCCTGCGAATCAATGACATAAATAAATGTGATGGAGAAATATAAAACTATTCATTTAAAGATATTATAGAAAAAAATAGTTTAATGCAAAACCCACAAATATTTAAGTAGTTTGAGAGTGAGTTTGTTCATGTCACTGGGCTTCAAAGAGGCTGTCGCACTTTATTATTTGCCATAACTGTTTACTGTAGTGGCAGGTATTTGCCAAAGTTTGACTGAAGAGCTCTCAGTAGCATCACACGTATTTTCAGTAGCTGGATATCTGATGCTGTCTCATACGTTTCTCATGCAAACCTCATGCATCCGCCAGAGCACACAGCATGTCAGATCCGGAGTCTGTCAGGAGCGGGATACGCTCTCTGTGTGGTCTCATTATCAGACGCTCCACAGGGGAGGCGCTTTCTGTTGAGATTTAACAAGCAGCCCCTTTTCCCTCCAAGTAATTGATTCTTATAAATAAAAGAATGTTACGAATTGCAGGGGTGAGATCAGTTCATGCCCCCTTTCTTTGCTGAATACCTGAAGCGTTTGAGATGAGACCGGACCACACAGATTCCCCGACGCTCATGTTACTGAACGCTGTAACTCTAGAAGGTGTTTACATTAGTTTACTGTGAGTTCACTCGTGTCACGTCTTTCCCTCTCGGCCTACAGCGTAATCGCTTGAACAAATACACCAGCCAACTGAAATTGTGTTTTCTGGCAAAGTCAAATGTCTGGAACTACATGACGCTTCATAAAAATAGATTACAGTATGCATTCAGTGTGTAGATGGTAACCACCTCCTTTCCGTGTAAAAGACAGCCCCATTCACTGGCTGTGGTTATATTGTTTTGCATTATAATTTTAAAGGCAGTGGAACATTCTGTTAATTGGCAATAACATTTCCTGATTTAGATGTCATTTTGTGGGAATAGTTTAATGAACCGCCAGAAGTGGTTGGCATTTTCAGCCTTGCGTTCTTTGCCTCGGAAATCTGGCTTTACCAGCAGCCGTTTTAAACACCTCATTCAAGTAATTACTGCTTAAATGAGTGAAAATCTAGCAATTGTAGCCTTCTGACTGTTTTGTTCTTTTGTTTGTTTTTTTTCTTTAGAAAAGAGCAGGTTGAAAATTGCATTGCTTTCGCTTTATAATGAATACTTTCAATGCGGGGGTATGAAAAAGTCAAGAAAATTGACAGTAGTAATAATTATAGAAGGAAATGCATGAAATTATAGAAGTGATATATAGTCTCAGGTGGTTTTGTCTCTTGTGACCGCTGCCAGTCGTTCACGTGTAGGCTTTCATAAAGAACTTCTCAGCCTCAGCACGGATCATTAGCACAAACCCTCATCATAACCCAACATAACATTTTTGTTCACCTCGCACCATTTAGCTCCAAATATAGATTCAGTTCAACACTGCAATATTCAGATTGGTTTGAGCTCTTTCAGCCCTTTCTGCTGCTGTTCCGTCTGTCCGGGTGAGTCAGGGAGTAAAATCATTCATTCACCATCCGTAATAATCATTATTAATGAAATAATGTCACGGTTTTACCGGAATGTCATTTAAATTAGAATTCTTTTTAGCCAATTCTAGACCACTTGAGGTAAGGAGACATGAATATGCCAAAATATACCTTGAAAATAGGGCTGCATGATTTGGGGGGGGTCTAATTGCAATTTTTCTGATAAAACTGTGATTTAAAAATGCATGTTTGTTTTTTGTTTGTTTTTTTGGTCAGTTTTATAATTATTTATAAATATTATAATATAAAGAAGATAATATTTTTATCATTTGTATTATGAATATTATCACTAAATGAAAATATTAAACAATTTAAAAAATAGTATTATTGCAGTATTTCACTGTAAAATTAAAAAAAAAATGTATTTATGAAAAATAATATAATAATTATGTAATACAAACCATCAAGCTTTTACATTTTCAGAAAAAACTGCATGGAGTCCTGAAAGCTTTTCTTTTGAAAAGATAAGCACTTCTCATTGTGTTTGTGTTTGTGAAGATGGTTGGTGCATGTTTCATTCCCAAATGTATGCTAAAGCGACTCAAACTCAGAGCAAATGTAGAGATGCAGCTCCTGTGGATCATTTATTGTGAATTGAGTCACTCTGAGATGCTAAGAAACACAGGCGGATCTCGAGCTGCTCACGTGTAAATGAACACAGTGCTGCGCTTCACTTTGTGCATATATTTGTTTCAATAAATCCCAGCCTTTGTGATTTGATAATCGCACTAAACCATGTCACAGTTTCAGTTTTACTTCAATTAATTGTGCAGCCCTGCTTGAAATGCTGACAAACACATGTCAAATTTGTGTTCTGTTCCAACAAAGAGTGAACAATAATAATTAGGGTTGGGTACCGAACTCAGTACTTTTAAGGGTACCGACCGAATTGTGTCGGTACTACAGAGTACCGATTCACATTAAATCAATCCAAAATTTGCCAAATTTCGGTACCCGAGAACGCATCTAGGAGTGTATGTTACAGAGAGAGAGAGACCCTGTGACATGCAACTCATTCAAACACAACACAGTGCAAACCGAAACGTTCTGAAGTGTGCTTACATATCTAGGGTCATATGATTTCCGCAAAAATGCGGACGGGATCGCGGAGTCTATTCATGAAAACGGATTTTACTCTATAGCATGGAATTCTTCAGTTTTTGGATGAATAAATCAAAATTAGGTCTGTCACTTAATTCGAATCGTGATATGGACTAGTGTCTGTGAATATTAAAACGCAAAAAGACGGTTTAAATATGAATCCTGCATGTTCCGCTTGCCTCAGTATGTATGACTGGCGGAGACATGGTTTTGTTTACTACACAAATCTCACTACATTTACATTTAGCAGATGCTTTTATCCAAAGCGACTTACAAATGAGGACAACAGAAGCAATCAAAACCAACAAAAAAGCAACAACATGAAAGTGCTATGACAAGTCTTGGTTAGCCTAACAGTACACATAGAAATGTTGTTGTTGTTGTTGTTGTTTTAAATGCGTAGATAGAAAAAATAAACCTAGTTTTTTGTTTGTTTGTTTGTTGTTTTTTAAAAAAAAAGAATCAAGTAGAAAGATAGAATAGGAAAAAAAGCTAGTGTTAGTTTTTCAAGAAAAGCTAGCAGTTAGGGAATAAATATGCAGTTGATAGAGGGTCAAGTGTGTGTGTGTGTGTTTTTTTTAATAAAAAGAAGACAGATAGATAAAATAGAATTAGAATAGAGAGTGTTAGAGTTAGAGGGTCAAATAAAGATGGAAGAGATATGACGACATGAACACATGAACTTAATCTCCAGAGCAGCTGTGGGAGTCACTTCATGGGAATTTTACCATTTCATTTGAGAAAACTAGCATCACACAGAAACTTCACGGCAACCTGTCAAAATAAAAGTACGGTTTAACATGTAACAGAAATAATGTACATCCTTATATACAGTCATGGCCAAAAATATCTGCACCTTTGGTAAATATGATCAAAGAAGGCTGTGAAAATTAATCTGCATTGTTAATCCTTTTGATCTTTTATTTAAAAAATTCACAAAAATCTAACCTTTCACTGGATAATAAGAATTTAAAATGGGGGGAAATATCATTATGAAATAAATGTTTTCCTCTTATACACATTGGCCACAATTAACGGCACCCTTTTATTCAATACTTTTTGAAACCTCCATTTGCCAGTTTAACAGCTCTAAATGTTCTCCTATAACGCCTGATGAGGTTAGAGAACACCTGACAAGAGATCAGAGACCATTCCTTCATCCAGAATCTGTCCAGACCCTTCAGATTCCCAGCTCCATGAAGGTTCTTCTCTGTCTTCAGTTCACCTCACTCATTTTCTACAGGGTTCAGGTCAGAGGACTGGAATGGCCATAGCAGAAGCGTGGTTTTGTGCTCAGTGACCCATTTTTGTGTTATTTTTGAGGTTTTTATTTGGATTATTGTCCGGTTGGAAGATCCAAACATGTCCCGTTGTAAGATTTCTAACAGAGTCAGTCACTTGTTGATTTTTTTATCTGTTGGTATTTGATGGAATCCATGATGCCATGTATCTAAACAAGATGTCCAGGACCTCCAGCAGAAATATAGGCCCACAACATTAAAGGTTCAGCAGTATATTTAATTGAACACATGGGGTGCTTTTTTATCCCTGTGTTCACCAAACCCATCTTGAGTGTTTGCTGCTAAAAAGCTCATTTTTTAGTTTCATCTGACCATAGAAGCCAGTCCCATGTGAAGTTCCAGTCGTGTCTGATAACTGAATATGCTGGAGATTGTTTTTGGATGAACTAGGAGAATTTTTCTTGAAACCCTCCCGAACAACATGTGGTGATGTAGGTGCTGTTTGACAATTTTTTTTTTTAAGGTTTTCTGACCCCGAGACTCAACTAATCTCTGCAATTCTCCAGCTGTGGTCCTTGGAGAGTCTTTAGCCACTCAAACTCTCCTTCTCACCGTGCATTAGGACGATATAGACACACATCATCTTCCAGGCAGTTTCCTAACATTTTATGTTGATTGGAAATTTGTTCGACTGATAGTCAAATCATTGTTAAAAAAAGAAAAAGAAAAGCATTTTCCTATTATTATCAGGGTTGGGTACAGCTCACATTTTAACCAGTACGGTACCGATATTTTTTTTTTTAACATTTTGAACAATAGGGCCCTACAACCTTTTTCTTTCAGAAATTTTTGTGTTTTAATTTTTCTGATAATCAAATGAAGGCATTAATCATTAATTAATTAATTTATTTTTAATCAAATGACAATTAAACCCTTTTATTTTTTTGGCAAACAAACAAAGTTAAAATTCATACATGGAAGAAATATTGTGTGAATATTTCTTTAAAAAGTTTTAATAAGAATTGCACTTTTTTCTACAATTAAGTGGTTAATCTGGTTGTAATATTTGTTTTTATCATTTAATCGTATTATTTAAATTTGACAGAAAATGGAATACAGTCATGGCCAAAAATATCCACACCCTTGGTAAATATGATCAAAGAAGGCTGTGAAAATTAATCTGCATTGTTAATCCTTTTGATATTTTATTTTAAAAAAATCACAAAAATCTAACCATTCATTGGATAATAAGAATTTAAAATGGGGGGAAATATCATTATAAAATAAATGTTTTTCTCAAATACACGTTGGACACAATTATTGGCACCCCTAGAAATTCTTATGAGTAAAATATCTCTGAAGTATATTCCCATTCATATTCACAATTTTGAGGACTCCAGGGGGATTATGAGCATGAAATTATCCAGCCATGGCTTCCTGTTTCACGGAAATATAAATAGGAGGGAAAACAAAGCCCAAATTCCCTTAATCATCCATCACAATGAGAAAAACCAAAGAATACATTTCTGATGTGTAGCAAAAGATAATTGAGCTTCACAAATTAGTGAAGTGGCTTTAAGAAAAGAAAATTCCCATTTCCACCATCAGGGCAATAATTAAGAAAGAAACAAAACAAGCAATATAACAACAAACACAATATACATAAACACACAGCCTGACTGCAGAGCCTGAGTCACAGGCCAGAGAGACAGAGTAATCCGAACAGAATGAGCACAAGTGGAAAAATATAATGTTGAAACACCAGCATCCACACTGATATGTGTGAGTATAATCCAAACACAGAACATTTAATCATCTCTTCAGAGGAACATGGTGTTTTTTCCCTTTACTGGAATGCATGCAGTACAAAAAGATATTGCAACACCATTTGAACTCTATTCACGAGAATGCCAGGTGGAAAATTAAGGATTGGTTTACAGTGAGAATTCCCAAAAACCACAAGCTCAGTAGTTTTCCTGCACTGCAGACACAGAGGGATAAATGAAACACTGCACAATCAGTCTTCATCGGGATCTTCACTACTGTAAGAACCATCTGAGAGCTCAAGAAACATGTACAGATAATGTGGTGTTTAGCATTGAGGGATTCACATTTTCTGACAGGAGGGCAGATCATAAGCTAATATCTGCCATGTTTCAAAGTGAACGTCTTCAGTGAGGTCTTGCATTAATTTAAACACCTATCTCTGAGGAATGCTTGACATTTCCCGTTCACCCGGCCTGAGCAGAGCACGGCACACCATCCACCTGCCACTTAAACAAACACTTGAGCACACAAATGCCTTTCATGTGCAGCTCAAGCTTTTTCTAGGGCAGTCGGGTTTCAGGTCTGAATCTGCGCTTAAATTTGCTAGTGTCATGGCAACAGTGATTTTAATAGACAACATTATGACAACTGCATAAAGTCTGGTCCACTTTGCAGCTTATTCTGCTCAAGAACAATCCACGGAAAAACATGTAACTGACATGTAAAGTTACATGCGCAAAAATTAGTACAGATCTACCTGTAAAATGAATTGTAGTCCATTCATTTGCCTAAAAAAATACCAATATCTAGCCAGTTAATTTCTGGCCAGTTTAGAGCTGATCATGACCAGAAAAAAATTGTTTTATTTTATTTTATTTTATTTTAAATGACTGGAAATTTAAAATGTTTATAAAAAAGCATTTTTAACTTTAGATAGCAAAATTAATTGAATTATATAGACTTAAATGTAAAATTAATTTTAGTCCATTTGTATACGTTAAAAAATGTATATTAACATATTTCAAACATACATTCAGAATTTGAATTTTTATGCCAGTATTATGTTGTTCAGGCCTGGAAATTACAAATGTACAATTTTTTACATCTCTAAGATGAAAGAAAGAAAGAAAGAACAACACTTTTAACTTTTAATAGAAAATTGAACTGAATTATACAGACATACATGTTATATTACTCATATGCCTAAAAGAAGTATAATTTCTAGTCCGTTATATATGTTAGAGCATGACCTGAAAAAAGTACATTAATGGAAAATTTATTGTTGTTGTTGTTGTTGTTGTGTTTTTCAGATCTGGAACTTACAAATGTACAATATTCACGTTTTTCCATTTCCATGAGAAGTACATCTACCAAAATTGTACAGCATTTTTAAGCACAACCAGCATATACAATATACAGACCTACTTCCATTCATACACCTAAATATTTAACAAAGACAATCCCAGAACGTTCATGCAGCTCAATCTTATTATTGTTCCAATGAAATCCTTGTACGATCACTCTGTGAATTGTGTGAATATTGGCCACTGTTGACCCACATTGGCATGTTCTGACTACATCTGACCCTCAGAAGAGCCCTGGAGCGAATCAGTTGCACTCTGGAACTACTGATAATGGCCAGATCAGTACAGTTACCTGAACTTATAATCATAAAATTAACATAAATTACTGAGTAATAGCAATATATTGAATAACAGAAAAAAAAAAAAATATATATATACAGTGTCATGCGAAAGTTTAGGAACCCCTTGCAGAATCTGTGAAAATGTTACAATGTAATTTTAACAAAATTAGAGAGATCATACAAAATGCATGTTATTTTTTATTTAGTACTGTCCTGAGTAAGATATTTTACATAAAAGATGATTACATTAGTCCACAAGACAAAAAAAAAATAGCTGAAATTATTAAAATAACCCCATTCAAAAGTTTGTGAACCCTTGGTTCTTAATACTGTGTGGTTATCTGGATGATCCACAACTGTTTTTGTGATGGTTATTCATGAGTCTCTTGTTTGTTCTGAACAGTTAAACTGAGCACTGTTCTTCAGAAAAATCCTCCATGTCCTGCAGATTATTCAGTTTCCCAGCATCCTTTGCATATTTGAACCCTTTCCAGCAGTGACTGTATGATTTTGAGATCCATTTTTTTCACGCTGAGGACAATTGAGGAACTCAAACACAACTATTAAAAAAAGTTTCAAACATTCACTGATGCTCCAGAAGGAAACACGATGCATTAAGAGCCGGGGGGTGAAAACTTTTTGAATTTGAAGATCAAGCTAAATTGTACTTAATTTGTCTTCCGTGAAACATGCAAGTATCTTCTGTTGCTTCCGAAGGGCACTACTAAATGGAAAAAAAATATATTTCAACAAAATAAGAAAAATTTGGACATCTTCATCCTGTTCAAAAGTTTTCACTCCCCGGCTCTTAATGCATTGTGTTTCCTTCTGGAGCCTCAGTGAATGTTCGAACCTTTTTAATAGTTGTGTTTGAGTCCCTCAATTGTTCTCCGTGTGAAAAGATGGATCTCAAAATCATAGTCACAGCTGGAAAGGGTTCAAATATGCAAAAGATGCTGGAAAACTGAAGAATCTGCAGGACCTGGAGGATTTTTCTGAAGAACAGTGCTCAGTTTAACTGTTCAGAACAAACAAGAGACTCATGAACAACCATCATAAAACAAAAACACAGTTGTAGATCATCCAGGTAACCACACACAGTATTAAGAACCAAGGGTTCCCAAACTTTTGAAGGGGGGTATTTTAATAATTTCAGCTATTTTTTTTTTGGTCTTGTGGACTATATGTAAAAATCTTTTATGTAAAATATCTTACTCAGGACAGTACTAAATAAAAAATAACATGCATTTTGTATGATCTCTCTTATTTTGTTAAAATTATTCACATTTTCACAGATATTGCAAGGGGTTCCCAAACTTTCGCATGCCACTGTATATATTTATTAGACTGATTATTCAACAAGGTTACAGTAATATTACATTTATGAGTTAGTTTTTGAAATAAGTAACGCCAGTTACTTTATTTTCCCGTGTATTGACTGACAGCTCTCCTGTCCACATGTTGAGAGAAATCGGGAGTAAGAGCAGAGGCGTTGTGTGTCAACATGTATTTACTCATCTCACTTGCACAAATACAAATTCAGTATTCCTCAAAATGAATAAAAACAGTGAAATGCAAACTCAGAATATGACGCATACCTGCAATAATTGTTTAATAACACAAATAGTCTTTATGTATTTAATCCCCCGCTTTGTTAACCAGTGCCTTTGCTTCTGTGATCTTCAGTGATCCACTTTTTGCTGAAGAGTGTTGAACTTTCTTCTCCTGAGTCCTATTCTTCATGCAATCCAGAATAATTTGAGCTACGATCTCTATTATAGACATGCATTTAAATTTCCATCAGCCTGAGGCTTATTCATTTCACTTTTGGTGTGAAAGGACTTTTTACATTTGCCAAAAATATATCTATTTTATATTAAATACAAACTAAGCCCAGCCTAGATTAAAAAAGTAACACAAAAGTAGCAAAAAAGTAACAAAACGCATTACCTTCCTTAAAAACTAACGTAATTAGTTACTTTTTTAGAGAGTAACACATATTGTAATGTATTACTTTTAAAAGTAATTTTCCCCAACACTGGGTATCTAGTATTTCAGACAAACATTTGAAATATATGAATACCTGTACATGACCTGTTTTTCTTTTTCTTTTTTTTTTGTGTTGAATATCATTTTGTATGAATAGATGATTGTTCTCTCCCCACAGCTGACGAATCTGAATCTGGCCAATGGGCTTTTCAGCAGAGGAGGTCTCACGTTGAGTCCTGGGGTCCGGCACGGGCCTGTGAGAGCGGTGCATACAGACGCGACCGCTGGGAACTCTGGGTAAGTGTTCATGCACTCACGCCCACAGACACTGTGAGCAGTCTGGACTTTTGGGCCCGTTTCTGTTGTGTTGCTCACATCTCAGTAAATTCAAGTATGGTGATTTTTTTTCAGTGCAGCCTTGTCTCACAATAGTGTCCTTATTCAGCTCAGTTCAGTGCTGTTTTAATTTAATTTAGTTGAGTAATGTTGCAAAGTTTATCAATAATAAAATGAGTTCAATTCAGCAAAAAACAGCTCTACAGAAGGCAGTAGTGTTATTAACTCTCTGGGGTCGGCTGTATCACCTGCGAGACCAGCTCAGTTTTTTTAAGATCAGTGCAAAAGACACTAAACATACTCTGTGTAATTTTTTAGTCACACAAATAAGTGTTATACATCAATCGAAACTGTTAAGTGTCTACTTTTTTTTGGATACACTCACAATAACAACAAAATTTTGTGGTTTTGGAAAATAAAGAAAACAAACTGGGTGCGCTCTTTGTCTTCTCTGTCTCCGCGAGCTGCTTTTAGAAACGCGTCACTAAAATGAACTGTAACTCAGCGAAAACTCAACACAGAGACATGGGAGTTATATCTATAGAAAGCTCGAAGTGTCTACTTTTAAATGAAGTAAGTCATATTGAAAACAAACATTCTGTGATGAAGTAATCTGTATGAAACCAACACGATGTTCAGTCTTTCCTGTCTAACTCATTATTTTTAATGCGATCCCGCCCCCTCGCGGCTCGCGCCGTTCATATGTAATAACCACGCGAGACGCTCACGCGTGTAAACGCCCAACACAAGCAAAGCGCGAGGAGATGTTCATCGCGGCTACTGTTCGTTTCTGCAAGAAGACGCGCTGAATAAAGGCTGGATTTCCCTCAAAAGAAGAACAATATTTCATCCAGTAGTGGAGATCAATCTGACGAGTAAGTAATGTTTCTTTTTTGCATTAGTTAACCTGTTATTGTGACAAACTTGAACAGATTTACTAGTTGGGTTTTTCCCAAACTACAACATGATGAATGCTACGCATCTAAGAATGTTTAGACCATGTTTATTATTAATACTCTGTTCACAAATAGATTTTAATAGCGTGCTAAACAATAATAATTAGTTTCTCAGATATAAAATATCCTTTTTTATAGTACAAAGCATGCGTGAGTCTATGGCTACAGAATCATATCATAGGCTACTATAAAATCATACATACTAGGCTATATGACTACAAAATCATAGTTGGGTTTTTCCCAAACTATAATTCCTGACTACAATGTTTGAAATTGAGTAAAACATTTTGAATATGATAGGCAATTCATTTAAATTTCTTAAGGCGTGATGATGTTTTCATGCTCTATATAAAACAATAAAAGTAATGAGTTTACACTGTAACATGATGAATGCTACGAGTCTAAGTATGTTTAGAACATGTTTATTATTAATAGCCTACTCTGTTCAAAAATAGATCTTAATAACGTGATAAACAATAATAATTAGTTTCTCAGATATAAAATGTCTTTTTCTATGATAGTACAAAGCATGCGTGAGTCTATGGCTACAAAACCTATATATATATATATATATATATATATATATATATATATATATACAGTACTGTGCAAAAGTCTTAGGCCACAAGTATTTTCAACAACAAAAAATGGTTTGAAATGAGTTATTTCTATCTTTTTCTGTAGTGTGTCAGCAGGAAATATCAGTTTACATTTCCAAACATTATTTTTGCCATTAATTGTAATAATCCAGTGAGATTTTTGTTTGCACAAGGAGTCTGACAACAGCCAGTGCTCCACACAGAGATCTGATCTGATCATCATACAGTCTGTCTGGAATGACATGAAGAAACAGAACAAACTGAAACAGACTCAATCCAGAAGAACTGTAGCAACGTCTCCAAGATTCTTGGCTTATTAAAACCAAATAAGGGCAAAACAGAACTAAACGGGAACACACATGTGATAGATATCACCCCCCTCCCGGAAGGCGCGTCTCGCGCCATAACAATCCCATCACGGGGCGATATCTATCACGTGTGTGTTCCCGTTTAGTTCTGTTTTGCCCTTATTTGGTTTGTTTCCTGTCATTAGTTAATCGTCGTTTATTTTATTCACCTGTTTTGTATTAATCATCTCGTTTGTTCCTTTTGTTCCCTGCCTTTATAAGTCCTCAGTTCTCCCCTAGTCTTTGTCTCGGTTTAATGTTTTCAATGGGAAAAGTGTGTTGAAGCTTATAGGCCTTTATCACACTTCCGTGTTTGGGAAGCGGAAGATTCAAATAGTAGAAAGAATTCGTAAAAGAACTTCCGCTGCAGCCTCTATCAATGGCTGTACCCATAGCACGGCATTGTTGTGGATTATGTAGAATTCAGCACATATACGTCTTCTAAAGACACCAATCTCAGTTTACAACAATTAATTGAGTATTATGAAACGAAGGAATATGTTGTCACGATATCCCGATGCGTATTTCGTGACTTAAACAGGAGCGCGCGAGGCATACTGTATGTGTATAGGCAGTTCTTCACTATCTGATCACCTTATTTCATTACAGAACAGTGAGAAAACTATACAAACAACATATCACATTAAAAAGCATTAGAATTAGCTAAAGCTTAAAACATTAATTATGACTAAAGGCTGTATAGAAGGATTAAATTAAAGGTTTAGGGAAAACTTGTTGTATTAAACAATGTTCACATTTTTTCACGTGCTGACTTTGTGCTGCAATCCTCTATAATTGCATCAAATTGAAGTTGTTCAAATATAGAAATATTTCCAGCCCATAGACGATAATTAAAAATAAGTTTGATCATCTTAATCGAGTTATATTCTCTGTGATTGCGTGCAACGATTGAATATCGTTATACTGTGAACAAGAGCGGGAGGTTAATCACAATAAATATAATTCTAAAATAAACAAAATAATATTAAAAATAAAATTAAATCAATCCGAGTATTCCTCTGGCAGTAACTCTTCATTAATCTGACTGGCAGCGCTGACAGTCGCGTCGCTCAGATAGGCTCATGTTACACATTAAAATGAAGGATGACATGATACAGGGTATGGAATCGGTATAAATACGCACTTTTAACATTGACGTTTATTGCATCAATGTTCAACTAAACTAAATTAGTTTAATTTTCTTCACAAAACTGGCATCTCTCCATTGACAATAAAGCAGGCAGAAATTCCTTTCACGCTTCTAATCGGAGCCGGATGTGACGACATGCAGTCTGTGATAAAGGCCTAGTAAATACTTTCTTCGTCTACTCCTTCATCTCCGTGCCTATCTACAACCATGAACCGTTACAGAATCAAGCTGTAAGCAATAAACTTTTCAAAGCAACGAGTACCATATTTCATACACCCTGACATACTGTACATGTATACAACATTAGCAGTCACTAATACTGATTTTGCCTATACTTCTAACAAAAAAGCAACATGATTTTGCACTGTCATTCATGCACATACGCTTTGTAGTACCACACAATACATAAACAACATTCTGATATTTTATAAACGAAACTCTTATTGCCTAGCACATTATAAAATTGACATCTGATAGTAGATCAGTAAACGCTGATCTAAACATTCCTGTGACATCCATCATGCTGCATTGTAAACATTCACATTACTTTATATCTATATCGTATTATATATCACATTTTTATTATGTGATAGCAAAAAAAAATAAATTTACATCCCCGTTTCGTATTTAGCCTATATGTAATAAAAAGTTGCCTATATATCTGAATGTATATTATGTTACACTCGCGTTCACATATTTCAATTTGGCAAGATAGTTTAAAGCCCAACTAATAAAATGCATACAAGTTTATGTAAAAATAACACATTAACTAATATAAGTAAGACTAAATTACAGAAATGATATCCTCCGTTGAATAAAGCCACGTCAGATTGCACTGTTCTTCTGAGGTAAATTCCGGCTTATTCCTCATAGCGAGTTTTCTTCCAAAAACGATGAAAAGTAGATGAATCTTGATTGTTTTTTTGTTTTTTTTTGTTATCTACGCACAGGTATGGCTGCAGATAATAAGCTCAGATGGGAAAGACTGCACCTCACATTGGTTTCATATGGATTACATAATCAGAGAATATTCGTTATTGATTTGAATTGGTTATTTTACTTCAAGTTCAACTTGAAGTTGAAACACTTCAAGTTCAACACTTCAAGTTTTCTATAGACATATTTCTCACATCTGTATGTCAAGTATTCAATGAGTTTCGGTTCATTTTCGTTTTAGACACTTTTCAGAAAGTTGTTCACGGAGACCGAGACGGCAGAAAGCTCACCCTGTGTGTTTTCTTTATTTTACAAAAGCACAATGTTTGTTGTTATTGTCAGTGTACACTAATAAAAGTATACCCTTTACAGATTCGATTGATTTTAGTCTTACCTGTATCTGAGTATTATAGGGTCTTTTCTCTTTTATCAAGAATAATTGCAAGTGGACACGCTGGTACGCAGAGGGTTAAAGAGGCTGCATTCCTCGATAAATTTCGATTTCAAGTTCAATATTGATTTTAGAACTGTCCAAATTATTTACAGTATGTAACGCAAGTACTTTATAAGTAACTGTAACTTACCTAAATATAAACAGTAATCCCTTACTTTGCTTTTCCAGTGGATAAGTAATTTAATTACTTAGTAACGCATTACACCCAACACTGGACCTGGGCAATAAAACCACTGTACCAGTCACACTGAGACTTCTCAAATGATACCAAACATGTAAAGTAACTTATTGTTCACGTTAAACATCATATACATTTTGAGAGAGAAGACATTTTGGCACCAGGTTTACAAAACTTAACGCACTCTTTATGCCATTTATATCCCTAATTCACACTGATTAGTTGTTACAAGTGAACTAAAGCATTAACATAGAGAAATCGAACAATTTGTGAGGGACTGAATCAAAGAATGCACATTTTATTGATTTGTGTTATTAAACAAAGAAAAAAACAGTCAAGTGATCAAAACAAAATACAAACCACTTCAGTGTAAAGTGGACTGATAAAACCTTCCACAAAACTTCCATCCACACCAGTAGGTGTCAGTATAACGTCTAAGACCCCTGGGATGAAGAAGAGCCAACTGAACATAAGAAAGTTCATAGAGGGCATTTTCATTGCTTCATATGCTTATACAATATCGACAGTGTGAGACAAAAATGGCGTAGTTAGAAAAGGCCAATGTATTCCTCCAGTATTCAGTCAATAGTCAGTCTGTTTTTATTTTTTTCTCTCAAAGATGCAGAAGACCCTCAGTTTGAAGTGCTTTGTTAAAGGGTGAATTAGCATTCTGTGAACTTTTTCGGTGTGATCATCTTTTAGACAATTTTATAGGTGCTTAGCTGATGTTGGCCAAATCAGTCACGGGTGATAAAACTTACAGGCCAGTTTAACGGCCACTGAAGAATCTTTTAAGAGAGCAGAGTGTCTAAAATTGGTGTAAAATCATTTTTATAGAAGCATTTCCAAACTATCTCTGTGATCTATGAGTGTATAGTGTGCATTCTGTTTTGCTTGCCCTCTGTGTGAGAGCACATACGTGTTAAGCTTGGCAGAGAGTTTGATCCTGCGGTAGACCAAGTCATAGGGGTAAAAACAGAAGAGCGTCTCCCAGATTCCCCTCCTGCATTGTCACCCTCCGTGGCCCAAGTTCAAGTGTTATATTATACGAGTTTCTGACCTCTGCTCTCACAGCAGGACGAAGGTCACGAGACTACCGTTTCTCTAGGCCTCGCAGTGGAAGGGTTAAGTACACGCCGTTTCTCCTGTATTTTTACAGTGATATGCGAGTGACAATGTCTCAGACACTTTGGCCCTGATCTCCCCCCTCTGTTTTTCCAGTCCAGCCCTTCCTTATGTATGGAACTGTCAGGGAATTCCTGGAATGTCTGGCTTTTTCCCTTTTTAAAATGTTTTTATTTCCACAAAAGAAAGAGCGGCCGTTATATAGAATCTGTAAGACCCGCCGACGTGTGGTTTTATGGTGATATCTAAAGCAGACGGTCACTTTTACCAGCGTTCTCCTTCTGATGGCTGCGTTTGTTTTATCACAGCTCTGCTTCAGTATGTCAGGGCTCATATTTAAGAGCGGAGCTCATCTCTAATATTAGGACTTTTTCCATTACATTGACTGTAAAGGAGTGGAGGGTGGAAAAGACGTTAAACAAGGATTCATCTGTCCCGCTGCAGTCCTTTCCACTGAGATTAAATGCCAATTAATCATAATAGTGTTGGGGAAGAACGGTTAGAAAATGCTGTTTTTTCCTCAGAAGATTCTGCCCGACTGCCTTTTGTTTGCAGCGGAAGATTTCATTCCTGGTCAAAACGTGGCACTCCATTTGTTAGGCATCTGGCTGGAACTTTCCGCCGGCTACCGTGTGCAAAACTACACTAAAAACGAAGCAAATTCCTCTGCCGTTATCCTTCACCTCGTACTTGGCCTGCACATTGTGGAGAATCTCAAACGAACGTTTGTTTAATAGTGCACCGTAATATCTCTTGATATACTGCCCAGCCCTTTCTTGCTGTCTTTACTGTTTGGGGGCTTTTTTGAGCACCTCCTCCACATCCAAGATTTTGGGGCCAGTGGTCTGTGCCAAACATGCTGAAGCCGTTAAGTGCGCTGTTGTCGAAGCCAAGGGGGTTAGGCGTAATGGCTTTCAAAGAGAAGCAGGGACCTTTGAAGTCGCGCTAGCCAGGAACTGCCAGGTATGCTGGATCAGCACTTCCAAGCCATTGTCCTCCTCCACCAGCTTTTCCCTCACTGCACGGCAGCGTTTAGTCTGATGCTAATGAAGAATGGCCATTTGCTAACCGAATCCTGCAGCTGACCGCTTGAGCATTGGGTTGTTATTTTTCACATTAGGTATGTGGCAGCGTTGTCGTAAGCCTGAAATATTTGGGTGATTTTAGTTCCACTTGGATGACTGTTTTCTTGGCGTCGGTCGAGATTCATTTCCAGTAAGTTATTGGTACCACTTGCAGATGATGATGATGATAATAATAGACGTGGTTTAGAGTGGTAATGGAATGTCACAATTATTGAATATTTAGGTTTTGGATTGTGTCATTGGCTGGAAGAATGTGGCGTCCCACTGAGCAGATAGTGCTGAATCGACTCTCAGCTCCTCATCCAGACCGTAGTATTTCAGGATTACTCCTGCTGACGGTCTTTACACTTTTACACACATTGTATATATTGACAGCTGCAGAAGTTTATGAGGATCAGAATCACTGGACTGAGTGTCAGGAGGTACCGGGTTCATGCACTGACTTTAGTGATGATACAGTGGTTTTGCAAAAATGCTTTTTTGAAATTAATACTTTTATTTTAAAGAAACTTGATTGTGATTTATGATGGCAATAATATAGTGCTGAAAGGATGGCGTATTTTTGTAGGCCAAAACCCGGAAACAAGTTCTCATTTTAGTCCTGAAGTCATTGGGTTTTTGGTTAAATGCCTGAAATAATGTCTGTGGTGAACACAAACTCAAGCTATGTTCAAGATTTATTCTAAAACATGAAATACATCAGTAATACCCCCTTGTGATTTTTAAAGCTTTTACATGTCTTGAAAAAGGCGGTTGACGACAAGTGTCTAAATGGGACTACAGAGGTTGTTGGGGTCATTAAACAGTATGACACTGAACAGATAAACTCATACTCACCAGTCGCTTTCACAGCATTGTTGTGTTTATAATCATACTCTTGCAAACTATTTTAAATCAAACTTTCAGGAAATATTTGTTTTAAAATAAAGACTGACAGAGTTGTTGAAGTTTAATGTTGATGATTTTGAAGTCACGTGACCATGGTGTAGTTTGTTTATATTTCCGTTATTTACTTACACTCTTAAAAATAAAGCTGCTTCTCGATGCCATAGAAGAACCTTTGTGTCTAAGTGGTTCCATAAAGAACCTTTAACATCTGAAGAACCTTTCTGTTTCACAAAAGCTTCTTTGTGGCGAAAGAAGGTTCTTCAGATTATAAAAAGGTAAGCAAGAGATGGTTCTTTAAAGAACCTTTGACTGACTGGTTCTTTGTGGAACCAAAAATGGTTCTTCTATGGCATCGCTGTGAACCTTTTGAAGCACCTTTATTTTTAAGTGTATGCCAATTTTATTTAGGCTTCAGATTCATAAAGGTTGTGTTTATTTGTTATTGTCATGATGAACAATTTATGTAAGAATCATAAACTTGTGTTGGTCACAAAGCTTACTTTCTGCCAATGGAAAAATCCTAGTGGGTTTTTGTCGAGGAAACCAGGGTGATGCAAACTTACGGGTTGGCCTATAAAAACACATCATCACTGAAGTGCTCAATGCAGCGCTGTTATCTTCTGTGCAATCTGTCACATGCTACCATTAGTGTTCTGTTGTCCTCCTCCTGCCCACCTGCCCCTAACGTAAGCTTGGATCTGGGAAATGATGATTTAAGGGATCCTGTATCTAGCACCCCTCCTCACGTCTGGAGCCAGAGTTGTCCTCCTTAGACACTCCTGAGGGATTCTGTCTACTGACTCAGCATCTCTCAGCCTCGCTCTCCTCCCTTACACTAGTCACAACATAGAGACACTGTTCAAATTTAGAGTTGAGAAATCAAATTTTCCCTGATCTTTTGACATGTAAAAGGTCATTGTGCTATAAAAACACACTTTATATTTTAGATCTAAAAACGTCCATGTTAGTCCAAAAACAGCTTTTTTTGAAAGCAAACTTTCACTTCCTGATCTTTATTGCATTATAGAGATGAATACATCAGCATAAGACTCTTTAGCTCCGCCCACTCGCGCCTTATTTGCACACACGGGCAGAAGAACTTCTACAACAGATCACTGGACTAAAAATGCCATCGCCTTCCAAAGGATCCTAATGTTAGGAAAGTGCCTGTTATTTTTCAACTATCTGAATGTGTCAATAGAGTATTTATTTGTTTGTTTGGTACATTTTTCTGTGGATTCTTTGGTAATTCAGTCACTATTTGACACAGTCTTTGCAAACATTTAAGGAAAGATATGGACCAATAGTAATGCCACAGCTTATACTGTATGTAACCAGGGTTGGAAATTAACGGGGGCTTGTAGAAAGAAAAAAAACCCCACCAAAATAAACAGAAATGCCCCCACATTCAAGAGAAGGGGTCAGAAATGCCCCTGCACAATTAAACTAGATCTATAATGGCTGTCACGATTAAAGAGAAATGTGAAAAGTGTAAACTCCGGCTTTATATTTACAGTAGATTTGCTTAGGTTTCTTCAGATTTCTTTTAACGCTCAGTTTGCAGCTTTGAGCATTATAGCCAATCACACATTTCTGTTGAGCTTATGAAATTAGTGACCAATTCATAACCACAGAGAATATCTGAAGTTGTTCAGTGCAATGTAAGAGATTATGCAATTTTGACAGCTTTAGTAATATAACAGAGTTTTTACACAAGTGCATAACTCACATTTATTACTATTTATCAAATAGTAATTATAAAAATTGCCCTTACAAAGGTAAAATATATATATATATATATATATATATATATATATATATATATATAATATTTTTTATCAAATAGTAATTATAAAAATTGCCCTTACAAAGGTAAAATATATATATATATATATATATATATATATATATATATATAATAATTAATTCCAGGGGGCAAATAATGTCCCTTAATGCAAAAGTTAAATTCTGACCCCATAGGTAATATGTTCTATTCTAATGTCTAATTTGTGATCAGTGATTGTTTTAGTAAGGACTCATTTACAGTCAGATGCTCTCTGAAGCCAAAATTGTTTCAAATCAGATTATATTATTTTGTCATGTATTGCAATTGCAAGAAGTTTTTATTTACTTGACAACCGTTTTATACAAGCTTCTCATAACAAATTCACCAACATCACAAACAATGTTGGAAATTATGCAAATGTGAAAATAAAGTGAACCTGGTGCATGTCGCATTCGTTCCAAAAAGTGCTTTATGAGTGACTAAAACCTAAATGAAGTTGTGAACCTGAGTCGCTCTGATTCGGTTTGCTTTTTTACCAAAGATATTGTTTGAAGAAGTTTGGATTGCTTATGATTGTTATTAAAAAGTGGCAAAGTTGTCAGCTATTGGGGGTGCCAGCCAGACCAGCACCAAACCAGCACTAACCAGAGTAAACCAATCTGGACCAGCTTGGAAGTGCATGCAGATGTAGACTGGTCTTTCAGCAGGGATAACAGCAGGCTTTTATGCCACATGCAGGAATTCTTGGAGGACTCCTCGAGCAGTGGAGTTGAGTTAGAATACATGAAACTAAAGGAACCTGGGACCGATCATCATTCAGAGTGCTTACTGAACATTTAAACTGACCAGCACCTCTGACACTATCTGTAACTCTTACCCCTGACCATCTCATATTTTATTTTATTTTTCTTATTCTTTCATATCCTTTAAAGCTGTTCATCATAATGGATTCAGCAGGATTCAGCCGTACATCGTAATTTCGAGGAATGTGAATAAACTGAACTTGACACCTTCAAGGAGTCATATGTTACTGCTGAAGCAAAGGCTTCTTGCCCACATGCCTAATTTAAGAGGTCGCGGGACTAAAAATAGTTGTAAGGGATACATTGATGCCCTCATTTTAATAAAAGCTTTTCATTCACCTTAATTGGACCCAGATGGCTTGGGGTTCACAGGACTTTCCTCTGGTTGGCGAGTGAGAAATTCCACCCCGGGATAACAGTGTTGTGTTAATGAGTCAACGCGGACGCCGGGGGCACGGCACACTGGAGCCGAGCTCAAACTGCAGTCATGCATCATCAACAACATAAATGCTGCATTATGGTGGTAATCACATTCTGTGGCTGTCGTTTCTTGCTTATGAGGTTCATTTATTTGTGACCTCATGTTTTAATGTGCTGAAATGGTGAATAAAAGTCAAGAAATTGCAACAAAATTTCACTGCTAGCATTTTGTTCTCAGTAGATCTGTACTGGCTTACAGGCAATGGCTTGCATTGTTTTTCATATCAGCATGTCAGAAAGTTAACAGTGAAGACCCCACATCCTCCGCTTCCCTGCCGCCGTTATTCTGGCTGCTCTCTCTCATTGTTTATTGTGGGAAGTATGTTTGCTCTACTGGTAAACATCTGCAGTACCTGCGGTTCTGCGATTAAACTGAGGCTGTGAGGCTGTTATTGAAGCGGCTGATGAAATGTCAAAGGTCTGTTTCGAAGTAGCTGCGCTGGTGTTTGGGTTCACGTGGGGGTTTGTGCTCTAGATGTGGTGAGGTGGCGGTCTTTGAGGTTGTGTCATGGGTCACCAATTGTTTTTCCAACACACAAACCGTTATGAGAAATGA
>JAFVLL020018243.1:0-43575 GCA_021397915.2 Tor tambroides | reverse complement strand
GTAAGGAGAGATGACTGAGGATGATGGCGAATGATTTACAGATCCTGAGCACCACTGACAAGCATCTGATCTTGTAAAATGTGTGGTAAGTACTGACGCTGTACTTTACAAAAAGCACGAGTGATCGCAAATCTCCAAAGTGAAAGTAAAACGCGATCGTGCATTCAAAGCGCCTCCCTGATGGCCACAGTATAATTACCCAACGATATAACTGCCAGAGAAAGTATTGAAATATATATTTTCCTGCCTGTGTTTCCTTCCTGCTGTGTGAGCCACACTGTGAAACAGCCAATCAGAGCAGAGCTCAACATTATTATTCATGAGCCTTCCAAATAAGGTAATAACAGACCATTTCATTCTAGGGACAAATCCTAGGGTTGTAAATGGACATGTAAAACCGTTTCTGGAGAATTTTTGCCCTTACCTAAGCCACATACCTTCTGTGTAGATATCAGAGAACAATTTAAAATATTGTATCGATGCATTCTATGGCACCTTGATCTATCGGCTGAGACGTTGCAGAAAAAGAAACCATTTCAAAGTTAGAGTTCCCTGTTGCATCTTGTTGGGACAAAAACTCTGGTCAAAGAGATAAAAATGATCATCATGTCATCATTTTTTCACACTCATGTCATTCTGTTATTTCTTCATTATTTCTTTAGTGGAAAACAAAAGAAGATATTTTGAAGAATGTTGGTGACCACACAATTTTGGTGATTATTGCATGGAAAAAACTGACACTTCTCAAAATATCTTCTTTAATCTTACAGAGTAAAAAGAATGTCACACACATTTGGAATGACATGAAGGAGAGCAAATAATGACAGAAGTTTTATGCTTCCCCATTCATTTCAGTGACCTGATTTGTTTTTTAATTCAATTAATTATCTGACTCCAGTATAATTAATCTAACTCTTAGTTATTGTTATTATTTTACCTCGTATTGTTCAAAGGTAAAAGACTTTCTTAGAAATTATGTGAAATCATCAGAATTCATCTGAACGTTTAGATAAAAAAAGTCACTTTAAAGGGATAGTTCACCCAAGAATGAAAATTCTGCCATTAATTACTCACCCTCATGTTTATCTTTAGAAAAATATTTTTGATGAACTCTGAGAGCTTTCTGACCCTCCATAGACAGCAACGCAACTGAAGCATTTTATGGCCCAGAAAGGTAATAAGGACATTGTTAAAATACTCCATATGCCATCAGTGGTTCAACTGTAATTTTGTGAAGCTACGAGAATACTTTCTGTGCACGCATATGTCGTGGTGCTCCCGTGAATGGCAGCAGAGACTGATCCGCAAGAGAAGAAATCATTGAATAAAGTCGTTATTTTTGTTTTCTTTGTGCACAGAAAGTATTTTTGTAGCTTAATAAAATTAAGATTGAACCACTGCTGTCACATGGATTATTTTAACAATGTTTTCACTACATGTCTGGGCCTTGGACATTTCAGTTACATTGCTGTCTATGGAGGGTCAGAAAGCTCTCGGAATTCGTCAAAAATATCTTAAAGGTGACATATCATGAAAATCTGACTTTTCCAGGTTTTAAGTGCTATAATCAGGTCCCCGGTGCATTTACCAACCAAGGAAACCTGAAAAAGATTAACCCAGTATCTTTGTTTTGGTAAGCATTTTTCTGCAAGCATTTGAAAAAATGAGCGCGTCTGATCACGCTCCCCTAGTGACGTTGCAAAGGGATCTTATTATAATATTACCGCCCTTAATCTGTAAGTTTCCATGGATCACCCTCCAGTCCCATTTTATATTTGACGACGTGATAGACAGATGCGTTGTCAATTTATTTACATAGACTGTTATACATGAATAATGCTTTCTCATCGCATTCAGTTGCAGTTCACAACTGAGATAACACGCCTTTTCTCCTGCTGGTGCTGCAGATTCAGTAGCTGTGCAGGAGTATTTCCTTCCAGTATCATTGAAGAGACAGAAGCAGTTCTTAGATCTCGATTCCCAACCACACTCTCACACACACACACACACACACACACACACACTCACACTCTTGGATCTGCTTAAAGAGGCTTGGAGATTGAGAGAGTCTGAGACTCTGGCTGCGCCGTGGTGTCCTTTTCATCCAGTGCCTTCACATGTTTTCACCGCTACTTTCACTGACTCCTCACAGTCTCATTCACACAGGAAGCGGATTCCTCCCTCGCTGGCCAATCGGCTCATCAGCCCTGACCTCGGTGTAGAGCGGCTCGCTCTCATTGGCCGCCTAATTGCTGGAGTCAGACTGTCTTTCCTTTGTTTAACATTTTGCAGGAGTCCTGGAAGCAGTTGAAACTTATTGCCTCCCCCTGCATGTTATGCAATAGCCCTACAAAAATATTTAGACCTGCTCTTTTTATACGCTGACATTAATGAATATTACATACTCCTGTCCAAAGTGCAATAAAGATTCCAGTTTCCTCTGGACTCGCAGTCCAAGAGGCTGAATTGTAATTTGAGCGAGGAATTATAATGACATGTCTGAGTTTGTAGAAATTCCTTTGCGCCTGCCAGAGCCAGGAAGGGACCGGGGCCGTTACAGTACAGTATATCGTTGTTTATGTGTGATGGCTTTTTCCGAAACATTTCTTTTCCGTTTCGTCGTACTATCCTTGCTTATCTTCTCATCATTCAGAGCATGTAAATAGCTCACGGTTGTTGGAGCAGCGTGGAGGGCATTTCTTTCCCTCAGATCTACCTCGAGTGTTGTTATGTTTGCAGTAACACGTACGGCATAGCGGTAGCGGTGAGGTGCACATGTGCGTCATCCGTCCTCCAAAACAACCTGCCACGAGTATATATGCGCAGTTTGTATTTAAAAATGCCTTTTTGTGGGTGTTTGTCATGGTGCCAGTGTTTACGTGGGCTGTGCACCATTCAGAGTGATTGGGAATGCCTTTGAATTCACATCCAGTTTGAATTGAGGCAGCAAGCAGGATGCAGAATTCAATTTTAATTTTAAGTTTTTAAAGATTTTAAGAAATTTAAGGAAGTAGACTTCAAATGGAATGAAACAGTGATGCACCAAAATTAAAATTCTTTGAGGCATTGTCATTGTGCAGAGTACATGTACAGAGCCAATGAAATGCAGGCTTACTTTGCTAGGATTACTGATTTGAATTATGTATTTCTAATTACACCAAAATAACATACAAGCTTCAACAGTCTTTTGTTTAAATTAATTGACAGAAATTGCAAATGTGTTATGCATATGACAGTGTTGATCAGTGTAATAGTTATTTTTGTCACAGTGATTTTTTTTGTATGATTACACAGTTTGGAATCAGTAAGATTTTTATTTTTTATTTTTTTTTAAAGAAGTCTCTTATTTTCCGTTTTGCTGCATTTAGTTGATCAAAAATACAGTTAAAAACTGTAATATTGTGAAATATTATTGCAATTTAAAATAGCATTTTTATTTCTATTTTAATATACTTTAATAATATACTATTTTATTATACTTTAAAATGAAGTATACTTAAAAAAAAAAAACTTACTGATCCCAAACTTTTGAACGGTAGTATATATACAGATTATGATTACATAACAGATTGTTATGTCATACAAACACAATATTTATACAGCAAAAGTGTCTGCTATTGTGTATAGTATAAAATGGTGTTTTATTACATTATCAGCCAAAAATCTTTGGAGGATGAAATTTCATTGCAATTAATTCCTACAAATACATTTATATAATAATATTTTTTTTTTTCTATTTATGACTGACCTATAAACATGTTGGCATAAATTTATGCACATGAACATGCATTTCGTTAAACTTAGTAAATTTAACTGTAAGTGAATTAACACTTTATTTTCCCAAAATGCTCTAATTTACACACAAGTCTTCAAAGCCAAACAACATGATGCAGGTGTACAAGATGGAGACATTAAATCTGAAGCGTGTAATTTCAGCTTTGTAACAGAAATATCTAAAAATAATGAAACGTTTCCTGAACACTTCCTTCATCTGATACTGGCCAAACAGCATCACAGTGTTTATTTTCTCACAGGCGTCAACCTCTACAAAGGGCTTAATTCTAGTTGCCTCTGCATATTAAACTGGCATAGATTGTATTTTGCATCCTCTTATTTTCTTCTGCTCTTTTTTGCTCTCTTGTTTCATGGCTTTCTCGTGCCTCCCTCCTGCAGTAAAGTTCAGGCACGCATGGCCTTCTCCTCTTACCTGCACCGTGTGCAGCTGCGTCTGCTGGCCGAGAGCAGAGCTAACAGGAGCCCGGCCTGGACACAGAAGGAGCATGATCAGATGGTAAACAATGTCTGCTTTTATTGAAATATCTCTTTCACATACAGTACCTGACAAAAATTATAGAGTTATATATACCACATAAATGCCATCATTTAATGTTGCGGATCAGTTTGACACTTTGATATGTTGTGAAATGTGCATATGCAATTTTTGTCACAATTATGATTTTTATTATTATATTTCATGGTTAAATGCAGTTGCTCAAACCCAAAATAAAATAATGCATTTTATTATAGCAGTTTCTCAGGTACACTCCAAGGGAATCCACTTACATTTCCGCATCATTTATGCCTAACAGCAATAATCAGTAGCTCCTTGATGAGTGGAATAGTACCAACCAGTTTTAACCATGCAATTCTGCATCCCTTGTTAAAAAACTCATTTATATCATACAGTGTAAAATGATTTTAGACCTATTTCTAAATTGCCTTTTATCTCCAAGATTTTAGAGAAAGTGGTCTACTCACAACTTTCTTCATATTTGAATACTTTTGGTATTTTAGATGCATTCTAGTCGGGCTTTAGTACTTTCCATAACACTGAATCAGCACTGCTTAAGGTTACTAATGAAATATTATTATCCTTGGATTTGTTTTAGTTTTATTAGATCTAAGTGCTGTATGACTGACCGTAAGATTCTTCTTAATCGCTTGGAGTGTTGGGTTGGTGTCCAGGGCACAGCCCATCAGTGGTTTGCGTCGTATTTATAGGACAGGACAGTTGCTGTGCAAGTTAGGAGACTTTTCTTCTACTTTACTATGTGGTGTTCTGCAGGGGTCGATTTTGGGGCCACTGCTGTTCCCTCTGTTTATATGCTGCTTCTGAGCACTATTTTTCGGAAGTACAGTATTTTTTTACATGGTGTGATTTTTGATAAATTTTATTTAATCCGGTTTGGGTCAGTTCGACCCAAACCATAAAAACTGTTCCCAGTATTTCAGTCTAATACAAAGAATAATCACCCTCATTATGTTCTAAACCCATTTCACTGACTTTCTTTTGTGAAATATAAAATAACATTCAGTCAATTTATTCTGCCAGTCCCCAAAAAGGACAAAAAAGGTGCAATTCTTGCATTCTCGTGATGTATGATATTGTCTATATGAGTCATTGAATAGTTTTCTGTTGGAACCAAACCAAAACGTAAGCTGTTGTTCCCTGATAAACTTCCCATCCACTGCAGCTTCTAAATGTCACTTTAAAAGAAGTTTAAAACACTTTTAAAAATACACGTGCAAATAAGATTTCAGGTACTTAGGATTTGATATACATTATCTGGCACATATGTACAGTATATCAGCCAACAATTAAAAAACAATGCAAGCGCCTTATGAAGGTGTCTTGTTCAGAAGAACGGTGGTGATAGGAAACCTTCACGTTTACTAGACCATATATTTACTAGCTGATCTATAACAACCCCATGATGCATGTTTGTAGGTTTTAAGTAAGTCACTTTGGACTAAAGCTTCTGCTAGATGCATAAATGTAAATGTTTGCTTCATAATAATAGCAGTACACTGTTGTATAACAAAGCAAGGTAGCAAACATGTAAATGATGGCTTTTCATCTGTAGAAAACAATTTATTTTAGAAAATTCTGAACACCTTTGATGCTGGTCTAATATGTCTATTTTGTAGCTACTTTATTAATGTGAGTGCTAAAGACTGTGTGCTGATGACTGTGTGATTATGCAGGAGCTGGTGGTTCGCTTTCTGAAGAGAGCCTGCAGTAACCTGCGTCAGGACATGTGTCTGGAGGAGCCCAGCCGTCAGCTGTGTCTGTCAGACCGCCAGCGCATCCTCTCCCATCAGCTCGGAAACTTCATACAGCTCTATAATGAGGTTTGTGGATCAGCCGGCCGATAATGGATCAAATCAAGTAACAAGTGAAAACCAGTAGTGGTGCAACGGATCACAAAACTCACGGTTCGGATCATACTACGGATTTTGAGTCACGGATCGGATCATTTTTCGGATCAGCAAAAAAAAAATTGCTTTTCATTTATTACTAAAAGCTTACTTCTGTACCCCAGCAGAAACTACTAGCTTAACTACTATATAACAAGAACAATTGCACAAATTACAAGCATAGATGAACAGCCTAAAACATAAAATTATAGGCTGTATAAAGACAGTAACAGTAGTATTCAGGTGCAGAAATGTAATAATTAAGTGTAAAACAACACAATAATGCTTACTGCATAAGTTAAATTCAGATTAATCTTTGTTAAAGCTGTGGTGTTGTTTGATTAGCAGATAAGACAGTAGGTATTTCTAGGCTGCTGTCTCTTTAAGACTGAATGCACGGACCTAATACTGACACACATTCCATTTCTTTCTTAGTCAGCTGTATACTTCAACTTAAGACATGGACATAACCTACTGTGTTTACCAGAATACTTGCCAAAATGGGTATTTTCACATAACTTTGCATGTATGTATCCATCCATTGAGGCGTTCTGAAACGCGGTATCTGAATCGCGCTGCACTCTCTCTCTCTCTGCGCGTGCATGCAGCACGCTTCCGTGTTTGCGCCAGCAACTGAGCGCAGAAAATGGCGCGCGAGTCCCGATTCGATTTCTCCTTCATCTGAATGGTCTGAAATTGCTTGAATGTGTAATTTGGCAAGACAAAACACGTGCAAATGATAACTTTCAGTCTATACTGGTTGAACTAAACAGTTAATCCGCGAATCACATGCGTGCCGAACCGTGGGGACTGGTCCGTACGGATCACGGATCATCTATGATCCGTTGCACCCCTAAAAACCAGCGAACAGCAGTTCGTCAATACAGACTTTCAGTGTGTTGGCTTGACCAAAGCTGAAATAGTTTGAAGGTTAGTTTGAAGCTTTTATAGGCCTTGTGCAGTTTGCTCTGGCATTTTGGCAGAGGATTGATAGTTATATAAGCCTTGAGTAGTTTGAAAACAGTTAGAAATGCCTTGCTGTCTGGTTGCTATGGTGTTTTGGATGGTTGCTAGGGTGCTGCTAAATGATTGCTGAGGTGTTCTAAGTCATTGGTAAGTTTGTCATTTCTAATTCATTGTTTGCTACATTTTACAGTGAATTATTTTGCAATGCTGCAGATACAGTTCAAAACAGGCTTTGTAAAGAGACTTTTATTTAATAATGATGCAGTGCCAACAACTCTATCAGACCTGAGAGTAATGTTGCAACACACAAGCATGAGTTAACATGTTAATTCTAATGCTTCACCTGTTACAGGTTGAAATGTATTGAGTATTTCATTTTTCACCAAAATGATCAGGCCTTAAATTGGAAATATTCAGGAGAAACTGTCTTCTAAATATCTATTGTTAGGTTCACTACAAGCTGTGTATGAAAACGGTCACTTCCAATACAAATCATAGAAATCCATTTAACAGGAGTGTCTGTGAACATAATTATTTAGCGTTTAAAGAACTGCAGTCTTTATGATTAGGACTGCATTCACAAAGCATGGCAAAATTTCATCAGTGAAGAAGAATAGTCGGTGAAACCTGAAAGTAAATTATATAAAAGGTTTGTGTCCAAAAAGCACAGAACTACTGCAGTAAAGTGACAGCAAACCTTTAATATTCACCTAGAAAATCCTGTTTCCACAAAAACTGACCACAGAAAATTTCACAAAACCAACACCCATGAAAAGCCGCAATTGCTAACACTTTAATTGCAGACACTGCACAATGCTAAAATGTGAAAAAGATGTTATGAGGATAAAACCTGGACTGTTAGAGTATCAAGATGAACTTCAACATCTGCCCTGACCACATAAATCACTCGACCTGAATATAATGTGGCCAGTTTTGGCAAGTGAATTGCCGATTCCCTCCTTCAACTTCTCTGAAGCAACTGGCAGATTAAAACACCTTAATAAAGAAATATTGACTCTATCCCAGATTTTGTCCAACCTCTGTATGTATTTGATACTATATTGCACTGTTTACTTTGACAGTTATAACTGTGCAAGCAGTTGTAATTAAAACATCAAGACAACATGACCCTAAAACTTAGTGTTGAAATCAGAGGGCCAAAAACAGGATAGAAAATGACTGGTTATTTCCAAATTATGACAGTGTTTGTAACATTATAAGTGGACCTCAGGGATCATTATAAAATAAAACAAATGCAATGCGTGACCTCTTTAAGTCAACTTTGTTTAATAACCCTCAGGAAACCAAGCAAATGGTGGAGAGTTTGGACAAGATTCTAGATGAAGATCGCTGCATCAGCTCCAATGTTTTCCAGGAGTTTATTCTGGAGGCGAGGTCGGTGTGATGCATCTAGAGCACACCGCTTTACTAGGACAAACGCTGTGGTTTTTCAGTGGTCATTTTTGCTTGTTCTTCCAGTGAAAGTGACTTGGAGGAAGTGCTTACGTTCTACACGCAGAAGAATAAGTCTGCCAGCGTGTTTCTGGGCACGGAGTGTGACAGCAGCAGAGTCAAGAGGAACAGCGATGAGAACAGAGAGAGTGAGTGACATTTCCTCATGTTTTATATGGCACATGCCATCTCATCAGCCACGCATGAAATATGACACAGTATGCATCATAAAAGTGTGTTTCAATAACAGATGGTGGTCTGAAAGGAAGAGTTCACCCAAAAATCAAAAGTCTGTTATCATTTACTCTCCTCCATGTCATTCCAAACCCATAAAAAATTATTTAATCAAAACACAAAATAAGATATTTTTATGACTTTTTGGATCTTTTAAGTTTTGGTTACATGGACTTTCAGTGGTTGGTCAGAAATGTCTCAGGTTTCATTACAAATATCTTAATTTGTGTTTTGAAGTTTTACCAAAGCCTTATGGGTTTTGAACGATATGAGTGAATATTTTGGATAAACTATCCCTATAATTTCAGTATTTTAGAGTTTTTTTTAGTTGTTTTTTAGTTAGGTTTAGTTAGGTTTTTTGTGAATGTTTTTGCTTTATTAAAGGGTTAGTTTAGGGTTAGATGATGTGAGTGTGAGGTGACAGACTGACAATATTATTCACTGATTGTCTTCCCATCCATCACAGCTCTGAAATTTGATTCTACATCACACATATTCAGACTTGTGTGTGATCTTTAGGTACTAGGAATCATCTGAACGTGAACATTTGATTCACTCACTCATTTCATTTACTCTCCCTCATGTTGTTCCAAACCTGTATTACTTGCTTCTGTGTAACATAAAAGAAGATATTTTGATTTGAAAAATATTTTTTTATCCATACATTAAAAGTCACTGGGCTCCAATGCTGTTTGGACCCCAGGGTTCTTTAAAATACTTTCTTTTGTGTTTTGCAGAAGAAACAAATGCATATGGACTACTGTTAAATGTTTTTTTTTTGTGTGTTTTTGGCCTTGACAGCCCCTGGTCACTCGATGTTTTCTTGAATAAAAAGTAAACCCTAAAAGAATGTAAACCCTAAAAGAAATATGTTTACATCAATTTAGAAGAGTATGTAACTTTTAGACCCTCTTTTGGTAAAATGCATTAGTGCTGTGCAAATTTGCAGGTCAGATTTCTCCTAACTTGATCTTTGCTTAACATCTTTGCTTAAACTTGCATCTCCACTTTCCAGCATTCACACTTGGGGGAAAAAAAAAAAAAAAAAAGTAAAACATCAAATTAACATTGACATTAGACATTGAATTGACTTTGAATTTTGGTCACCTGACATCGCAACCGAAATTTAAACAAATATCAACGTCTTATGACGGTGTGTGCCTGCTGGGAGTGTACAGCCAGTCATGATTGTGAAATACATCCCAACGGGGTGATCAGGATCATTTCCATCTATTTATTTAACAGAAACACTAACACATTTTTTTGATTCTGTAAATTTTGGTTAATGTTGGTGATAGATTTGAGCCCGCTATGCCAATATGCAAGATTTTTCTTGTTTGTCATGTTTGTCTCTCAGGATGTAATAATTGACTGATAATAACAAGCTCATGTATTTTCTCTTTCATGAAGCAGCGGCGTGTATCAACATGGATGCCTCTGATGCTTTAGACAACACAAACACAATCAGCAAGACTCAAAACACAAACAGTACTGCAGCTCAAACCGGAAACCAGGGCCAAAGTAATTTAACCCAAAGCACAGAGAACTGTAGTGGAACTAAACATGGCAACAAAACCAAATGCAACTCATTGCAAAATGGACACATCCAAAGCAAAAGCCAAAATGGAGACTGCACCGTTATTGAAGTGCTACCCAATCCTTCGACTGCCGCAGAGACTGAATCAAGAGCGTCGCAAGATGGACAAAGCAAGACTCAAACTTCTGCTGTCAGAAACAAGAGAACTTTGTCAAAAACAGGCAGCGATCAGCCGAACGCTGCAGCTCTGGCGTGTGAACACATCGTCTTACAGCACTGCCTCCCGCCGCCTTACGTCCAGCCGCCGCCACATCCGCTGGCCAACAGCTCTGTGTGTGCCACATGGGCCTCCGCTCGCAACGCCTTGACTGCACCAACAGCTGCCCAAGAAACATCTCGACCGATCCATCCTACCAGTGCAAACACCTTCATTCCCAGAGCCACACACGTCTCCATCCAGAGATCATCACGACCGTCCTCCGCAGGACACGGTAATCTAAACTAGTGCTGTCAATCGATTAAAAAAATGTACTAATTAATCGCACAATCTGGATTAATCCCACCTAATATTAAAGTTTTTAAATATACTTTTATATTGCAATAATTTCACATTCAATCTTCAAATTAAAGGGAAAGTTCACTCAAAAATGAAAATTCTGTCATTAATTACTCACCCTCATGTCGTCCCAAACCTGTAAGACCTTCATTCATCTTCAGAAAACAAATGAAGATATTTTTGATGAAATCTGAGAGCTCTCTGACCCTCCCATAGACAGCAATGAAACTGTAGCAAGAACATCGGTAGATGAACGAGGTCTTACGGGTTTGGAACGACATAAGGGTGAGTTATTAATGACAGAATTTTCATTTTTGGGTGAACTATCCCTTTAATTTAGAGTATATTTTTAATATTTGTTTAGTGTTTCTTTTTTATGACTGAAGTCCAGAATCACTGATGTCTCTGATACTACTGATGTCTCTATAAAATTGTTTTTTTTCCCCCTAATATTTAACCATTGACTATAGCCATTCAACATTAAAGTATAATTGAGAGCTATCAGTTTTAACATTTATTAGACTTTAAAAAATAACTACTAATTTAAGTGAACTTAAAACAATCTTAACATAAACCAATTATAATAAAGGTCATATTTAGCTACCTGTGCCCTTCAGCAGAAATTCTAAATTAATTCTAAATAAAATACAGATGAACACCTTAAAGCTATAAAAGTTATTTTTTTATTTTTTATTTTTTTCCTTTTTATGTTCTTTGATGAACAGACATCACAGCAGTTGGGTTAGTAGGTTATTTGCCTGCTGTTTCTTTAAGAGTTGGCGCTGCTGAACACAACACATTGCATTTTCTCACAGCTCTCTTTACCTTTTCTCACTCACTTCAGGTCTTAAAGTCTCTACTAATGAACTGACTACTAATGAGTTGAATTGGGTGTGTTAGATGAGGGAGACAGTGCTGGGCTGCTCCAGGACAGTTTTGAAAACCATTTCAGAAACATGTTCTTAAATGTGACTCATGTGTAACATATAATGCATGCATGCACAGTTTGAAACATCTCTCGTTTGATGTGCTCGTAAAGACGTTCTGCGACTAAATACATGCACTTCTTGCCAAGAAAAAACGAGACAGAAGCAGCAGTTGTGAGTGGGGTGGCCATCCCTAGCTCTGTTAAACTCATGAAACTGAAAAAAATTAATCGCCTGCATTAACACGCTAATTTTGACAGCACTAGTCTAAACACTTAAAAAACCTTCCCCTCCACCTAATGTGTGCCTGTGGATGATTTTAAAATATTATGTTTCTCATACTTTGCAAATCAACCTGTTTGTTTGATTTCCAGTTTATCTCTGTTCTGTCCCACAGTCAGTCAGAAGGCCAGTCTGAGCAAGTCCAGACCTGGTTCTGCTGGTTTGCTGAAGGAGATGGACTCGCTGTCGGCCCAGGCTCAGTCCAACCAGCAGGCCATCGTATCTGCTCTGCGCAAACTGGTGGAGAAACAGGCGGCTCGTCAGTACAGCACATCCAGTCACATCAGCCTCCTCACACAGCATGTGAGTTATGATTTACACATCAAATACACCTTCAGCTCTGCTCTGTTTCTCCTGAACACACTTCATTTGGAGTGTCTGAGCTATAAATTTAACTGTTCAAAAGTTTGGGGTCAGTAAGTTTTTTTTAAAAAGAGATATTTTTTTGTTTAATAAGGACGAATTAAATTGATCAAAAGTGACGGTAAATCACCAAACACCAATGACTTGTACCTACACTATATAGACAAAAGTATTGGCACCCCCTTCTTTAGAACAGAAAAATGCACTTCCAAATCTGTGGCAACAACGATGGGAACATAATTCATGTATTTAAAAATTGTATTTCCATCTCTGTTGCAACAGTTTTCAGAGGTCTAAATGACTGTACCCATATGTACAAGTCATTGGTGTTGTGATGTGAGTTTTTGGCTCAGGTCTGCATTTACAGTCACCACAGAGCCAGTGTTCAACTAGGATTAGGACTTGGTTTTAGCAGACCAGTCAAGTTCTTCCCACGACTCAATCAATCATTTTCTTTTTGAACCTTGTCTTATACACAGAGGCATTGTCCTTATTTAGAATAGAAAGGGTCCTGTCCAAACTGTTGCTATAATATTAGAAGCACACAATTTCCTAGAATATCATTATATGCTTTAACATTAAGATTTGTACTCATAGAAATTACTAAAGTAGTCAAACCTGTTCATTAGAAGGGGGCGACCCAATACTTTTGGCAATATAGTGTATATCATGGTTCCCACAAAAATATTGGGCAAGACATCTGTTTAATCGGCATATTAGAATGATTTCTGAAGATCATGTGACACTGAAGACTGGAGTAATGATGCTGAAAATTCAGCTTTGGTCACAGCAATCAATTACAGTTTAGCAGATAATCACATAGAAAACAACTATTTTACATTGTAGTAATATTTCACAGTATGACTGTTTTTACTGTATTTTTGATCAAAATAAATGCAGCCTTTTTATGTTTTCAAAAACATAAAAACATATTTCTGAACACAGGATCAGGGAATCATCTTTAGAGATTTGTTTGGGTAACTGGCATTTAGAGAGTTTTTGGTTAAACTTGGTTTGTTTTTAAATTTCGTGAATAATTGCATTTTACTTGAGAATGTTATAGAGAGTACAACAGTGACTAGACATTATGGAAGTATTTTTTTCCCACTCTTTTCCATTCACTTTTGGCATAGGTTTTTTTTTTTGTGTCTCTGTCTCTGTTTATAAGCCATGAACCAAACCAGGTGAAACACAACATTACAAACTTCATATTTGTAAAAAATCATGTTTAATGCAAAATGCACAAATATTTAAGTAGTTTGAGAGAGAGTTTGTTCACGTCATTGTGCTTCAAAGAGGCTATTGCGCTATATTATTGTCATAGGTTAGCCATAAGTGTTTACTGTAGTGGCAGATATTTGCCAAAGTTTGACTGAAGAGCTCTCAGTAGTGGCACACAGTGAAAGGTCAGCAGATACAAATATTTTCAGTAGCTGGATGTCTGAAGCCTTCTCATGCACTTCTCATACAAATCTGGTGCATGAGCAGATCTTTGACTCTGTGGAGCCGATCCGAAGCTGGAGTGTGTCTGATGGGTTGCGGGAGGATCCGGAGTCTGTCAGGAGCAGCTCTCTGTGTGGTCTCATTATCAGACGCTCCATAGGGGAGGCGTTTCTGTTGAGATTTAACAAGCAGCCCCTTTTCCCTCCAAGTAATTGATTCTTATAAATAAAAGAATGTTACGAATTGCAGGGGTGAGATCAGTTCATGCCCCCTTTCTTTGCTGAATACCTGAAGCGTTTGAGATGAGACCGGACCACACAGATTCCCCGACGCTCATGTTACTGAACGCTGTAACTCTAGAAGGTGTTTACATTAGTTTACTGTGAGTTCACTCGTGTCACGACTTTCCCTCTCAGCCTACAGCGTAATCGCTTGAACAAGTACACCAGCCAACTGAAATTGTGTTTTCTGGCAACATCAAACGTCTGGAGCTACATGACGCTTCGTAAAAATAGATTACAGTATGCATTCAGTGTGTAGATAACAACCTCCTTTTTGAATGAAAGACAGCCCCATTCACTGGCTGTGGTTATATTGTTTTGCATTATAATTTTAAAGGCAGTGGAACATTCTGTTAATTGGCAATAACATTTCCTGATTTAGATGTCATTTTGTGGGAATAGTTTAAACAGACATAAGAAGTGGTTGGCATTTTCAGCCTTGCATTCTTTGCCTCGGAAATCTGGCTTTACCAGCAGCCGTTTTAAACACCTCATTCAAGTAATTACTGCTTAAATGAGTGAAAATCTAGCAATTGTAGCCTTCTGACTGTTTTGTTCTCTTTTTTTACTTTAAAAAAAGAGCAGGTTGAAAATTGCATTGCTCTCACTTTATAATGAATACTTTCAATGCTGGGTACGAAAAGGGCAAGAAAATTGACAGTAGCTACACTTATAGAAGGAAATGCATTAAATTATAGAAGGAATACATAGTCTGAGAAGTCTGACCTCTGCCAGTCGCCCACATGTAGGCTTTCATGAAGAACTTTTCAGCCTCAGCACGGATCGTTAGCACAAACCCTCATCATAACCCAACATAACATTTTTGTTCACCTCGCACCATTTAGCTCCAAATATAGATTCAGTTCAACATTGCAATATTCAGATTGGTTTGAGCTCTTTCAGCCCTTTCTGCTGCTGTTCCTTCTGTCCGGGTGAGTGAGGGAATAAAATAATTCATTCACCATCCATACTAATCATTATTAATGGAATAACATCACAGTTTTACCAGAACGTCGTTTAAATTAGAATTATTGTAGCCAAATTTAGACCACTTGAAGTAAGGAGACAAGAATATGCCAAAATATGCCTTGAAAATAGGGCTGCATGATTTGGGGGGGGGGTCTAATTGCAATTTTTCAGATAAAATTGTGATTTAAAAATGCATGTTTTTTTAAAATCAAAATGTTATGATTGTTTATCAATATGATAATATCAATTTAATATAAAATAGACTTATCATAGCACTTACATATCATTGCTCTTTTGTTGATTTTGATTGCTTCCATTGTCTTCATTTGTAAGTCGCTTTGGATAAAAACATCTGCTAAATAAAAGTGTAAATGTGAATGTAAAATAAGAAATATTATATGATGCAATATTTCACTGTAAAATGAAAAAAATAGTATTTATGAAAAATAGTATAATAATTATGTAATACTAGCCATTAAGCTTTTGTACAGAGTCCTAAAAGCTTTTCTTGTTGTTGACAAGCACTTCTCACTAAAAGTTTGTGAAGATGGTTGGTGCAAGATTCATTCCCAAATGCACGCTAAAGTTGAGCAGATGTAGAGATGGAGCTCATGTGGATTTATTGTGAATTGAGTCACTCTGAGATGCTAAGAAACACAGGCGGATCATGAGCTGCTCACGTGTAAATGAGCTCAGTGTTGCACTTCACTTTGTGCATATATTTGTTTTATTAAATCACAGCCTTTGTGATTTGATAATCGCACTAAACCATGTCACGATTTCAGTTTTACTTCAATTAACTCTGCAGCCCTACTTCAAATACTTACAAAAACATGTAAGATTTGTGTTCTGTTTCAACAAAGAGTGAATATTAATGATAGAAAAATGCATTTTTACAGTGATTTGACTCTCAGTTGTGCAAACTAAATAAAACAAGCAATATAACAACAAACACAATATACATAAACACACTACATGACTACAGAGCTCAAGTCTCAGTCCAGAGAGACAGTATAGTCCAAACAGGGTGAGTACGAGTGGAAAAATATAATGTCGAAACACCAGCATCCACACTGATAAGTGTGAGTAAAAAGTCTGAGTCCAAACATAAAAACTTTAATCATCCTCTCTCCAAAGGAACATGGTGTATTTTCCCTTCACTGGAATGTATGCAATACAAAAACATATTGCAACACCATTTGAACTCTATTCATGAGAATGCCAGGTGGAAAATGAAGGATTGGGTTGCAGTGAGAATTCCCAAAAACCACAAGCTCAGTAGTTTTTCTGCACTGCAGATGAGATGAACGAAACACTGCACAATCAGTCTTCATCCGGATCTTCACTACTGTAAGAACCATCTGAGAGCTCGAGAGACATGTACAGATAATGTGGCGTTTAGCATTGAGCGATTCATATCTGCTGACAGGAGGGCAGATCATAAGCTAATATCTGCCATGTTTCAAAGTGAACTTCTTCAGTGAGGTCTTGCATTAATTTAAACACCTATCTCTGAGGAATGCTTGACATTTCCCGTTCACCCGGCCTGAGCAGAGCACGGCACACCATCCACCTGCCAGTTAAATAAACACATGAGCACACAAATGCCTTTCATGTGCAGCTCAAGCTTTTTCTAGGGCAGTCGGGATCTGCACTTAATTTTGCTAGTGTCGTGGCAACAGTGATTTTAATAGACAAAATGATGACTATTGCATAAAGTCTGGTCCACTTTGCAGCTTATTCTGTTCAAGAACGATCCACAGGAAGACATGTAAAGTAACATGTGCAAAGCCAAATGCCTTATTCAGAAATGCATGAATAAAAACTTTCATAACTCATCACCTTTTAACTTTAGATAGCAAAACAAAATGAATTGTAGTCCATTCATTTGCCTAAAAAAAAGAAGAAATTCTAGCTCATTTATTTTATTTTATTTTATTTTATTTTATTTTATTTTTTTCAGGCCTGGAAATGACAAATGTATAATTTTCAGGTTTTACAGTACATCAAAACAAAAAAATTCAAGGTCAGTATTTAAATATATACATCTGCAAAAGGAACGAAGGAAAGGAATTTTAACTTAGCAAATTGAACTGAATTATACAGACATACGTGTCATTAAAAAAAGAGTCATTTCTAGCCTGAAAAAGTACATTAATTGAAGATTTATTATTATTATTATTATTATTATTGTGTTTTCCAGGTCTGGAAATTACAAATGTACAATATTCATGTTTTTCCATTTCCATGGGAAGTACATCTACCAAAATTGTACACCACTTTTAAGCACAACAAACATATACAGTATACAGACCTATTTCCATTCATGCACCTTAATAATGAATTACTGAGTAATACTGTAGAAATATATTGAATGACAGAAAGAAAGATTAGACTGATTATTCAACAATGTTACAATAATGTGTGAACAGAACATTTCTGTCCATTCATAAGAGGTGCAGATTGTTTCACAGATGCAACTAAATATACAGATGTGCTGATGGATATCTACAGTGTTTCAGACAAACATTTTGAATATCTGTACATGACCTGTTTTTCTTTTTCTTTTTTTTAAATGTATTGAATATCATTTTGTATGAATAGATGATTGTTCTTTCCCCACAGCTGACGAATCTGAATCTGGCCAATGGGCTCTTCAGCAGAGGAGGTCTCACGCTGGGTCCTGGGGTCCGGCATGGCCCTGTGAGAGCGGTGCATACAGATGCAGCTGCAGGGAACTCTGGGTAAGTGTTCATGCGCTCGCTCTCCCACCTACAGACCCTGTGATCAGTCTGGACATTTGGGGCTGTTTCTGTTGTATTGCTCACATCTCAGTGAATTCAGGTATGATGATTTTTTTTCAGTGCAGTCTTGTCATTATTCAGCTCAGTTCAGTTTAATGTTGTTACAATTTAGTTGAGGAACAGTGTCATTGTTGCAAAGTTTATCAATTATAAAATGAGCTCAATTCAGCTATAAGGAGCTCTACAGAAGGCAGTAGTGTTATTAATACTACAGGTGCATCTCAATAAATTAGAATGTCGTGGAAAAGTTCATTTATTTCAGTAATTCAACTCAAATTGTGAAACTCGTGTATTAAATAACATTATGAAAGGTAAGTTATGCGTGATTCGAACCACTACACTTCCACTTAATTCATGCATCTAATAATCCTACTGCTGTCTGTTACTGCCAAGTTTCATGCAGCGTTCTTGAAATAAATGTTTTGGTTCAGTTATCTTTTGAGGATGCTTGCCATCTGTGTTTGCCATCTGTGTTACTGATTTTTTACTGACACTGAGGTATTAGATGCTGGTAATGCACCAGGGCCGAAATTGTGGCGTCAAACCAGCCCTACAATGGTGTGGCTGAAGGTTTGCTGCACATTCTGTCTTTTCAGTGCGCAAAGTAATTTTCATTTCAATTAAACTCTTATCTGACTACATTTTATTACGACCTTAATATTAGGTTAGGATGCAGAGTGATTATTGGTCAATTTCTAATAATTTATTTCTACGCTTGATTATTCTCTTGAATTTTATATTTCAAATTGCGCTCGTTTATTCAGAATTCAATGTCTTAGAGGCTTGCGTCGGCCGTTAACGCGGATCTCATGGTCACAAACTGAAATTAGTCAGGGGTTATGGCTAATACTATTTAGTATTAGTTTAGTACTTAGTATTAGTCCATTTATCTCTTTTTCGCATTGATAAGTTGTTGCAAATGAACTAAGTAAAGCACTATGAGAAAACAAAAAGTTTGTGAGGGACTGAATCAAAGAATGTGCATTTTATTGAATTGTGTTATTAAACAAAGAAAAACTGGTCAAGTGATCAAAACAAAACATAAACAGCTTCAGTGTAAAACTTCCATCCACTCCAACAGGTGTCAGTATAACATCTAAGACCCCTGGGATGAAGAAGAGCCAATTCAACATAAGCAAACATATGCACAAACATAAACACAGAGGGCATCTTTAACGCTTCATGTGCTAATACAATATCGACAGTGTGAGACAAAAATTTTGCAGTTGGAAAAGGCCACTATATTCCTTCAGTATTTCAGTCAACAGTCAGTCTGTTTTTCTTTTTTTCCCCCCAAAGATGCAGAAGACCCTCAGTTTGAAGTGCTTTGTTAAAGGGTGAATAAGCATTCTGTGAACTTTTTCGGTGTGATCATCTTTAGACAATTTTATAGGTGCTTAACTGATGTTGGCCAAATCGGTCACAGGCAATAAAACTTACAGGCCAATTTAACGGCCTCTGAAGAATCTTTTATGAGAGCCGAGAGTCTATTTGGTGTAAAAGTCATGTTTATAGAAGTATTTCCAAACTATCTCTGAGATCTGTGAGCGTATAGTGTGAATCTCTGAGATTCTAGAGCGGCGTTTTGCTTGCCCTCTGTGTGAGAGCACATACATGTTAAGCTTGGCAGAGAGTTTGATCCTGCGGTAGACCAAGTCATAGGTGGTAAAAACAGAAGAGCGTCTCCCAGATTCGTCTCACTCCGTGGCCCAAGTTCAAGTGTTGTATCATGCGTGTTTCTGACCTCTGCTCTCAGGAGACTGCAGAGCCTCGAGTGGAAGGGTTAAGTACACGCCGTTTCTCCTGTATTTTTACAGTGAAATGCGAGTGACAGTGTCTCAGACGCTTTGGCCCTGATCTCCCCCCTCCGTTTTTCCAGTCCAGCCCTTCCTTATGTATGGAACTGTCAGGGAATTCCTGGAATGTCTGGCTTTTTCCCTTTTTAAAATGTTTTTATTTCCACCAAAGAAAGAGCGGCCATTATATAGAATCTGCGTGTGGTTTTATGGTGATATCTAAAGCAGACGGTCACTTTTACCAGCGTTCTCCTTCTGATGGCTGCTTTTGTTTTATCACAGCTCTGCTTCAGTATGTCAGGGCTCATATTTAAGAGCGGAGCTCATCTCTAATATTAGGACTTTTTCCATTACATTGACTGTAAAGCAGTGAGGGTGGAAAAGACGTTAAACAAGGATTCAGCCGTCCCGCTGCAGTCCTTTCCACTGAGATTAATTGCCAATTAATCATAATAGCGTTGGGGAAGAATGGTTAGAAAATGCTGCTTTTTTCCCCCACAAGATTATGCCTGTCTGCCTTTTGTTTGCAGCAGAAGATTTCATTCCTGGTCAAAACGTGGCACTCCATTTGTTAGGCATCTGGCTGGAACTTTTTGCTGGCTACCCTTTGCTAAACTACACGAAAACCGAAGCGAATTCCTCTACCGTTATCCTTCGGCTCGTACTTGGCCTACACATTGTGGAGAATCTCAAAGAACGCTTGTTTAATAATGCATCATAATATCTCTTGATATACTGCTCAGCCCTTTCTTGCTGTCTTTACTGTTTGGGGGCTTTTTTGAGCACCTCCTCCACATCCAAGATTTTGGGGCCAGTGGTCTGTGCCAAACATGCTGAAGCCGTTAAGTGCGCTGTTGTGGAAGCCAAGGGGGTTAGGCGTAATGGCTTTCAAAGAGAAGTAGGGACCTTTGAAGTTGCGTTAGCCAGGTATGCTGGATCAGCACTTCCAAGCCATTGTCCTCCTCCACCAGCTTTTCCCTCACTGCACTGCACGTTTAGTCTGATGCTAATGAGGAATGGCCATTTGCTAACCGAATCCTGCAGCTGAGTGCTTAAGCAGTTATTTTTCACATTAGGCATGTGGCAGCGTTGTCGTAAGCCTGAAAAATTCGGGTGATTTTAGTTCCTCTTGGACGACCGTTTCAGCTGCCTCTTTTCTTGGCGTCGGTCGAGATTCATTTCCAGTGAGTTATTGGTACCGCTTGCAGATGATGATAATAATAGACGTGGTTTAGGATGGTAATGGAATGTCATAATTATTGAATATTTAGGTTTTGGATTGTGTCATAGGCTGGAAGAATGTGGTGTCCCGCTGAGCAGATAGTGCTGAATCAGCCCGCAGCTCTTCATCCTGACCGTAGTGTTTCAGGATTGCTCCTGCTGACGGCCTTTACACTTTTGCACACAGTCCTACTGTGTATATTGACATCTGCAGACGTTTATGAGGAGCACTGCTTCATGCACTGCCTTTAGTGATGATACAGTGGTTTTACAAAGATGCTTATTTGAAATTAGGGTTCAAATATCGATTCAAATACTACATCGTTTACGTACTATATGTGTGTGTACTGTGTATATTTATTATGTATGTATAAATACACCCATGTATATATTTAAAAAAATATTTGTATGCATTGTGTGTATTTTTATGTAAACACTTGTATATAATTAACATTATATATAAATATAAATATTTTACATGTAAATCTAACATATTTTTCCTTAATATATACATGTATGTGTGTGTATTTATATATAACAGGGCTCCAGACTGCAACTAAAACGGTTGCATTTGGTTGCAACCAAAAATATTAATTTGCGAGTGAAGTTTTTGCTGAGGTCGCCACTGGCGACTGCTTACATCTTATGACTTAAAAATTTGCATGTAATGCCTTTTTTTCCTGATGGTTTTGCGATCACATCTTTTGTTATGTTCACGTATTAAACTGAGATGATGGACATCAAAGTTTTATTAGAAAAAGAGTTTCAAACAGTCCTCGTCTCTGCTGAACGCACACACCTGCTAAACGCAGCTCAGCTGTGCAGCGCGAGAGAGATCGAAATGACGGAGACGTGCGAGTAAAAGTGCACAAAAGCAGTGGCTATTTCATGCACAACTTGAACAAACTACAACAGATAAAGCTGTCAGCTGTGTGGATATGGACAATATCGTTAACAATTCCCGTTTATAATCATTACTAATATGGCTTCTTCTTATCAAGATCTTCGTCTATGTGGTGTGTTCTGTTAATGCGTGAACTTCATATTATTTGAAGCGCACTTGCCGTCCAGTAGTCTAATCCAAAAAAGCTTGGTGCTTTGTTACTTTTAATAAACAAAGTAAGTTATCAGCTTTAAAAGTATGCCAAATTCATAACAAAATTCAAACAATAAATACGGTTTTGGCACTCTGTAATGCGGCAGGCGTGATCGCTTTAGTAAGTCAGTTCAAGCAGCAAGTGAACCCATTGTATCTTTCTCTTTACTACTATAGTACATAATGAGCATGAAGTAATATCAAAAGGTAGGCTGTTTTATAAGAGAACCTACTGTAAATCTTACTGAAATGTCTCATGTAAAAGCTCATTCAGTGTTTCAAACTGCGGAAAACGTGTAAAGCTTGTAAACATTGTAACGTAATAATACATTTACCTCAGAATAGCCATTTGGTGTCCATAAGCTCACAAGTCAGCTAGAAAAATTACTATTTTCCTTAACCTGTTGTCTGCATGATTCAACAACTCCTCCTATAAAATTGCATTTTATGCAGTGAAGAAAAACAGACTGAATGTGTGAAAGACATGCTATGACAATATTTATAGGATGCGTTGAGGAGGAGCCCAAACTACACTCAGTGGCCAAGTGTTGCTTATGGTCCATGATATTGGTACAGATTCTGTGTAATGAACAATTCTTTGTGACACTATATTTCAAGTTGGAAAAGACATTTAGTTCTCACTTTAAATGAACCTTACTTCCCAGGTCATGTACAAGATAGATTAACCTCTTAAGACCCGAGAAAAAAGTTTTAGGAAAAAAATAGTTATGCTATGTCCTCATTAGAGGACATCGGGACTCAATTTCTTTAAAAAAATAAAAAGACATGAATGAACATGCATGGGCAAAAACAATTGATTTTTTAAATCAACAATACATTTTTAGTTTAAGATTTTTTTTTTTTTTTTTTTTTTTTTTTTTAAACCCACATAGTTTAGTACCCACAATGCCACTTTGTGTGCACATACTTCGGATATATGTGCTCAGAAAAGTTATATGGCTTTAAAATACATGTTTTGAGCATTTTTTTTAGCAGAGTATCTGAGGTACTAGCTGTAAAGGCACAGCCCTATTCTGGAAAAGGGGGCGGGGAGCAGCAGCTCATTTGCATTTAAAGAGACATGCACAAAAACATTATTTTGAGCTGAAACTTCACAGACACATTCTGGGGACACCTGAGACTTATATAACATCTTGTATAAAGGGGCATAATATGTGGCCTTTATCACTCGGTTTGCAGCGTTGAATATGATAACTAATCACACACTTCTGTTGAGCTTATGAATGCAATGACCAATTCAAAACTGCCGAGAACACTGTTCTTCAGTGCAATATTAGTAAGAGAGCAATTTTGCAATGTTGACAGCTTTAGTGATTATAAGTTGAGTTTTTACAAAGTGCATAACTCACATTAAACTATTTATAAAATAGTAATTATAAACATTTGCCCTTACAAAGGTGAAAAAAAGCCCCTGGAAATCAATTACAGGGCAAATATTGTCCCTTAATGGAAAATTTAATTTCTGACCCCATTGGTAATATGGTAATTCTAATTATAATTCTAATCTGATAGTTTTAGTAAGGATTCATTTACAGTCAGATGTTCTCTGAAGCAAAGATCAATTCAACTCAGATTATATTATTTTGTCATGTATTGCAGTTGCAGGAGGCTTGAAGTTTTTGTTTTATTGACAACTGTTTTATACAAGCTTTTCATAACTAAATTATGCAAATGTAAAAATAAAGTGAACCTGGTTCATGTCGCATTCGTTCCAAAAAGAGCTTTATAAGTGACTAAAACTCATGCAGTGCATGCAGAGATGGAGTTGTGAACCTGAGTTGCTCTGATTTGGTTACGCAAGAGATGATATGAAGAAGTTTGGATTGCTTATGATTGTTACTATATACATTGAAAAGTGGCCAAGTTGTCAGCTATTGTGGGTGCCAACCAGACCAGCACTAACCAGAGTAAACTAGTCCAGACCAGCTTGGAAGTGCATGCAGATGTAGACTGGACTTTCAGCAGGGATAACAGCAGGCTTTTATGCCACATGCAGGAATTCTTGGAGGACTCCTGGAGAAGTACTGTAATGTGTATAGTGTATCTGCTGTTCTGGCAGTGGAGTCGAGTTAAAATACATGAAACTAAAGGAACCAGGGGCCGATCATCATTCAGAGTGCTTACTGAATATTTAACCTGACTGACTAGCACAATAACCCCTATTATTTTCTTATTCTTCCATATTCTTTTAAGCTGTACATCATAATGGATTCAGCAGGATTCAGCCGTACATCGTAACTTCGAGGTCAGAAACGAAGGAATGTGAATAAGCTGAACTTGATACCTTCAAGGAGTCATATGTTACTGCTGAAACAAAGGCTTCTTGCACACATGCCTAATTTAAGAGGTCGCGGGACTAAAAATAGTTGTAAGGGATACATTGATGCCCTGATTTTAATAAAAGCTTTTCATTCACCTTAATTGGACCCAGATGGCTTGGGGTTCACAGGACTTTCCTCTGGTTGGTGAGTGAGAAATTCCACCCCGGGATAACAGTGTTGTGTTAATGAGTCAACGCGGACGCCGGGGGCACGGCACACTGGAGCCGAGCTCAAACTGCAGTCATGCATCATCAACAACATAACGCTCAGTGCATTTATTGCGCTGTTCCCTGGAATGCTGCATTACGGTAATCGCATTCTGTGGCAGGCCTTTCTTGCTTATGAGGTTCATTTACAGTCAAACCAAACTTTATGCAGACACCAGATATATTTTTTGATATTTTTTTTTTACTAGTGGGTGCAGGACACTATAGTTCATTTATTTAATTGAGGATAGCAAAATAAACTGACATATTACATCCAAAAACTACCAGTTAAATTGATACAAATTTGGAAGCAAAAATGTGATTTGACACTTTGACCTGACCATGTTTTGTTACATGCCTTTCTATCAAAGTTATCTGACATTATCAAGATCATTTGTTCTGACACAGTTTAACTCTTGAGTTCTTGTCATATTTTATTACCATTTTCTAAACTATAGTGAATAAACTGTGATAATGTGAGAAACGTTGAAGGTGTCTAAATAAATTTCGGTTTGACTGTATGCGTGACCTCATGTTTTAATATGCCGAAATGGTGAATAAAAGTCAAGAAATTGCAACAAAATTTCACTGTTAGCATTTATTATTAGTAGTAGTTGTTCTCCATAGATTTGAACTGTCTGACAGACAATGGCTTGCATTGTTGTGTTGTTTTTCATATCAGCATGTCAGAAAGTTAGCACATGCATTCGGCTGACAATAACAGTGAAGACCCCACATCCTCCGCTTCCCTGCCGCCGTTATTCTGGCTGCTCTCTCTCATTGTTTATTGTGGGAAGCTTGTTTGCTCTACTGGTAAACATCTGCAGTACCTGCGGTTCTGCGATTAAACTGAGGCTGTGAGGCTGTTGTTGAAGCGGCTAATGAAATGTCAGAGGTCTGTTTCGAAGTAGCTGCGCTGGTGTTCGGGTTCACGTGGAGGTTTGTGCTCTAGATGTGGTGAGGTGGCGGTCTTTGAGGTTGTGTCATGGGTCACCAATTGTTTTTCCAACACACAAACCGTTATGAGAAATGAGAATTGCATGGGTGGATGGTTCTTTTCACATGACTCTGTGATCCCAAGTGTCTTTTGCTCTGCTGTTCTCATGTAGCCTCTTGCACAAGCACTGCTTTTACTGATGTTTATGCAGTTTTTCCAGAATAATTCCTTTCTGTATTTACATTCACGTTTATTCCTTTAGCAGATGCTTTTATTCAAGGTGATTATGAATGAGGAATGCAGCCACATAAGCAATTCATACTATAGAGAATTGCCCCAAAAAGTACAAAAGTATGTTTTGAGTCTGATGATGTTTTTCTAATGTATATATTGTATGTGTGTAATGTATATGCATAATGTATGAAGTTTTCTCAAAGTATTTTTCATGTTAAACCTTAGGGCAGGGCTTCAACACTCTCAAATTGATTCTGAGCTGAAAAACTCTTTGGTGCAGTGTGGGCCGAGCCAAATATTTAACTACAGATGTCTAAAGATAACAGATATAGGATGGCGTATAATATTTGTTCACTAAATCAATCTGTTTAGGTTTCATGTTTTATTTTTTCATTAAGAAATTTGGTTGCGTTCTTTACATAATAAACACATTGGATGAAAACTGGTTTTGTTTCTTAAATTTCTTAACTATTTTCTTTAGAACATTTTTCTTAATTTTTTTTTAAGTAGAAAATGACAGACTTGGTGTTTTGTATGGCATTCATTGCCAAAGACTCACTGATCATTCTGCCAAAATTATGTTTTTTAATCTGCAAAATTATGCCAAATATTATATTTAAAAATGAGGTTCCTATTCAACTCATTGTCCCTATTCAAATTATTGAATTTCAAATTTAGCAAACGTCATGTCATGCATAATCATGAATATTGTAAACAATATGTCACGTAGCATTACATTTACCTCAGGAAAGACATTCAATGTCCACAGCTCATTAGTTCACTAGAGAAACTTTAGTGAACTTTAGAGAAGAGAATTTCACTTAGTATTAGCCTAAATCTTCATTATATATTACTTATCCTGTTAATGATGTCTTGATATTTAATATATGTTTAAATAAATCTGTCATGAAAACAAGTTATGCCACTGTGTAAATGATAATATTTCGCCAGTGACTTGGAATAGAAACATCATTTTAGAATTAGATTTAGAAGTCGATGTAAAAACTGCCTAATGTGCAATTTACTTGTTTTCATGCAATTTTTTTTTGAATGTTGATTATAATATCTTGTCTATAAGCCACTCTTGCTGTGTGTTTAGGGTCATTGTCCTGTTGGAAGTAGGGATGTGCGCTGCGACTAATTTAACTGTCGTTTAAACGGAAATTTTTTATCCGACTAGTCGACTAGTCTAAAAGCTAGAAACCCCCAGTAAATGACTGGCAAAAGAAAAAAACTGTGCGTGTGTCTATATAACAGTCTAGACTTGAAATACTTAAATCTTTGAATCACACTGTCAAATCTCTCAATGAATTCTGCTAAAAATAGGTCACGATTATGCCGTATGCTTGCCTCGCGTTATCATCATTTAATTTTAGTCATTAAACAGAAAAAAGTAAGAGCAAACACTCAACATAAACCAGTGCAGCTTATTTATTCAGATCGGCTGGAGCAATGCAGAAATGGAAAATCAATCAGTAGACTGACAGAATTCTTCATTTTCAAATAATGTTAGCCAACATATTGAAATACAAGTCAAAAACAATAGGAAAGTTTATCAAGGAACAGTATTAAAACGGCTTTTAAAAATGTACTTCATGTTGGCTATATTGTCTAAAAACAAAACAATGCTCGTTTCGCTTACTCAGACCATGCGCATATATTCAGTGAATTAACCAGAGGTTAATATGTTAACGTGGTCTGGCGAAAGACAGGACAAGAGTCGATTCTGCACTTGAAAAAAAACTGCGCTTGGCAGGAACTGAAGTCACAGGCACGCAGAGAGATAACTACAAGCAAGCAGACAGTTTCGAAAAGAGCCTGAAAATCCCGCAACACCACCGAAGTGGGTCTTCGTTTAGAGGAATAGACGGCGCGGATGGGATCGCGGACCGCAGCGGCGGGTTGTAGTGTATGACATGATTGACATTTGCTGGCTTTGGCTAGCCTCCAAGCTAACGCGTGCCTGTACTGAATATGATTACGTAATAATCAAAGTTATTGTAAGCCAATTTGACATTACACAGTTTACACACAACTTCTCCGTTTCCTTCTAATTCAAAATAATCCACACACCTTGCTAGTTCTTCTCGTAGTCATTTTGAGCTGCCGTAACTAGCATGAAGAAAAGCGCATGCAGTCTGGTAAAAGCAGAGAGTGTAAAGTACTTGAGTAAATGTAACTAATTACTGTACTTAAGTATATTTTCGGATACTTTGTAGTTGTACTGAGTATCAAAGATATTAACAACTTTTACTCTCTACTTCACTACATTTCTGAATGAGTATCTGTACTCTTTACTCAACTACATTTGAAATGAGTGTTGCAAATTACAAATTACATTTTGCATGGTACCTAGCTTTTCTGCAGCAGTTTATTTATGCTACAAAAGATGTGATATCGCCAACTACAGGGCACTGAAAGTACTATATCTTGTGCATTTTGCCCTTACTCACCCAAACTTGTCAACAAGGTTACATTAAGTGAATGCAAGCTCCTTAGCAAGTAGTTGTGAATCACATGTGTTTTATATATGAGATGAGGACATGACTGCAGCTGCCAATGAGGCCGAAACCAGCACATGCAGTGCAAGAAGACTTTGACTTTTTAATTTTACTTAACATTATTTAATTTAATGTTTTTTTCTTTGTTTTGTTTTTGCAATTTTGAGGTGTTCAGTTTTATTTTGGTTTTAAAAAATAAGTGTGATTGCTCTCCTCACAAATCAGCTCTTTCTTGTTTTTGTTGCATTTTCTGTGCCACTTCCTGTCTCCCGTGGTGTTTGTGGTCAGTTTGTATCTTATCTTGTTCAGCTTGTTAGCCTCCTGTATATAAATATACAGCCCTAGTGTTTCTTTAGTACTTTGTGAGTTGTTGAATGTAATGGTTGTCTGTTTGCCTGTGGTTGTTGGCTTATTGTTTGTTCTAGTTTTTCCATGAAATCCCTGCACATAGATCCTTGCCTCTGCCTGTTTTCCTCAGCTTCTCCACAACGTTACAGATTTTGACTGGCATGTCTCTTTTACTGTGCATCTTTGAGCCTATATTTAGTATAAGTAAAATATATAAGTACTGTTAAATCAGATACTCTAATACTTTTACTCAAGTTGTTTTGGAATTGGTGACTTGTAACTTGTAGTGGAGTAATTTTCACTGTAAGGTATCTGTACTTTTACTCAGGTATGGTTTTCAGGTACTCTTTACACCTCTGTAAAAAAGTAGTTTCCGCCCAGATGCGCTTTTAAAAATATTTATATATTTAAATATTTTGATATGTATTCTTTTTCAAAAGTTTTTTTAAAATGTTTTAAATATGGTAAATATTAGTAATTTGAATGATAAAATCATGTTTGTTTGTTTTTCTCTCGTGTAATCGACTATTGTTTTCAGTGTCGACTAGCAGGAGCTGTACCGTTTAGTCGACTAGACCCGCACTTCCCTAGTTGGAAGGTAAGTCTTCTGCCCAGTCTGAGGTTCTGAATGCTCTGGACTGGGTTTTCATTAAAGCTCAATATTTTCGTGCATTGAGCTTTTCTTCAACTCTGAAGAAAGTCCCTCAGTCCCTCAGTCCCTGCCGCTGAAAAACAGCCCCACAGCATGAGGCTGCTACCAGCACACTTTACTTTTGGGATGGTACTCTGCAGGTGATGAGCAGAGCTGGTTTCCTTCAAACATGATGCTTAGAATTGAGGTTCATCAGACCAGAGAATCTTGTTTCTCAGAGTCTGAGGGTCCTTTAGGTGCTTTTATCCAAATTCCAAGTGTGTTTTCTTGTGTCTTCACTGAGGAGAGGACTGAGTCTGGCCACACCAGCATAAAGCCCAGATTGGTGGAGTGTTGCAGTGATGTTTGTCCTTCTGTATGGTTTCTCCTATCTCCACATATGATCATGGATCTCAAATAGAGTGACTATCAGCTTCTTTGTCACCACTCTAACCAAAGCCATTCTCCATCAATTGCTCAGTTTGGCCAGGAGGCCAGCTCTAGGAAGAGTCCTGGTTGTTTCAAACGTCTTCCATTGTGGATAATGGAGGCTACATGCTTCTTTGAACCTTCAATGCAGCAGAATTTTTTTCTGAACTCTTCCCTATGTCTCTGCCTCGATACAATCCTGTCTCAGAGTCTACAGGCAGTTCTTTTGACCTCAGGGCTTGGTTTGCTCTGATATGCATTTTCAGCTGTTAGACCTTTTATTAAGATGTGTGTGCCATTCCAAATCATACCCATTCAATTGAATTTCCACAGGTTAACCTCACTCAAAGTGTTGTAACATCTACAAGCTATATGAATGCTCCTGAGCTAAATTTCAACTGTCCCAGATAAGAGTTTTTTATATTTAATAAATTTGCAAAGATGTTAAAACCCTGTTATTTACTTTGTCATTATGGTGAGTGGAGTGTAGATTGTCGTAGAAAAAAATAAATAATTTAAAGCGGTTTAACATAAGGCTGCAACATAAAATGTGAAAAAAATAAGGGGTTTGAATACTTCTGCAAGGCATATTAATAATATTATATATTCTATTTATATGTATTATATTATTATATTATTATATTATTATATTATTATATTAATATTTATATATTTATTATATATATATTATATTATTATATATATATTATTATTATGTATTGTCTGTATTATTATGTGTTATTGTGTATATTATATTATATATATATATATATATTATATTATGTATATATATATATAATATATATATTTATATTATAATATGTATGTATATGTGTATGCTGTGTATTATTCTACAACATATATATATATATGTGTGTAATACAATATATATATATTATATTATATATATATATTTTTGAATACTTCTGCAAGGCACTGTATACTGTATATGTATATGTATGTGTATATATATATATATATATATATATATATATACAGTATACAGTGCCTTGCAGAAGTACTCAAACCCCAGATATATATCTGTATCTGTATTATGTGCAAGTGATATGAATATAGTTTACAGCATTAGAGATTTTTATTCTTAAACTTAAATTTTGCACGCACACACACACTCACTGTCAAAGTGAAATCCAGTTAGAGAAGTGTTGTACTGTGAGAGAGCAATGCAGCAATTAGTTGTTTTTTTGTTTGTTTGTTTTTTGTTGTTTTTTGAGACACATAAACATGAACTTGCATCCTGCTCTCATCTACAAAGTGCTTGACATCTCAAATGATGTTACTGGCATCAGCTAACAGCATGTTTGACTAACAGGTTTGCTCTTGAATGCTGGTGTTTTGATGTTGCTGTTGTTTGTGTTCAGTCTCAGGGCTGCGTGTGAAGCCGAGTCGGTGTGTGACGTGGATCTGCTCAGCGCTCAGAAGCCGCTGCCGGCTGCGGGAAACTACCAGCTGCAGTTCGCCATCCAGCAGCTGCAGCAGCAGAAGCTACGATCCAGACAGCTGCTCAACCAGAGCCGCACACGTCACCAGGTAACCCCACAGTCACCGCGCTTCATCTCACCTCCACGCACTGAGGGAGACCACACAGGGCTCAATAATAACCGCACGGGCTTGTAGATGTTTATTTGCCTTGTGCCTGTTTTGATATTTTCACTGACAGATAACTTCACCACATGTATACACTGTTTTTTCTCGAAAATAAGTTCCACATGACTATACGTTGCACAGACAAGTTGCATCAGTGTTCGTCACATTTTATTATTACAGTCTGAAATAATGTAAAATACTGAAACGAAACATTTACAAACATTATAAACACTACAAACGTATTTTAGTTCCCATCACTCCACAATAAATCCTTTAAATTTTAAAGTATTCAGAATAGAATAGGAATGAAAAAAACTAAATAAGCGTAAAACAACCATAATTTATTGTGGCATTAATTTAAACAACATTTATTAAAAACACCCAGCCTAAACAAAATGATTTAAAGCAAAACAAACTACCATCATGTCAACAATTCAGTTACTGACGTTTATGGTAGATGGTTAGCACTCTACTTCAATGCTTTCAGAGGATATGGACAGTGCCCAACAAAAGAAGTGCAGTTAAACATTATGCATTATTATTATTACCCTTGTAATTGTAAATTCAACCCAAACGTTTCACAAGTGTGCTACTTTTGCCCAGAGGAAGATGAATCTTTCTCTCTCACTTATTTTATGTCTCTTCTTACACCAACATTTCTGTTTTCAAATTTCAGCATCCTTATTTCTTGTGTTTTTTCAGATGTAGGATATTTCTGTCATAGCTAAATGTTGTTTTACATTTATTTGCATTATGGGCAAATACCAGATTCACAAAGCAAAAACTGTAACTCTCAACACAACTGTAAAGTATTTGCTTCAGATTTGTGTTTAGTATTATTATTACTTCAAAAAGGTATCTCCTCCAATAAAAAGCTATAAAACCATTAAATTGTAATATTCTTCTTTTTTTAATTTCTCTGTATTGTTTTTGTTCTATAATGTATTTATGTTGAAATTTAAGTTTAAAATAAAATGAAATAAAATCTAAAATAATACTGCCGTGTAGGAAATAGACTATACGAATAAACTTGGAGTTGCATACCTCTGCCTTGGCACCAAATGTGTGCGCTTGTGCATGTTTTGTGTGCTTAATGCTACTTGCATCATAAAACAAGTTGCTTAGAAATATAAGCAAAGAATATGATAAAAAAGTGACTTGTTTCGAAAAATACGGTGAGCAACAACAATGTTCAAAACATCACAGAAAACCAAATGTGTGAGATTTCAAAGCATGAAAACTCACATGCATTAATCAAAATGAGACCGCTGACCCTCATGTTGAACCCGGTCCCATTAAAGTGTGCCTATCTCTGCGATATGCTAGTGTAAACCTAAAATGGACTTTCTTTAAGGAAAAAGGAGCCAGAATATTGGATGACTCTTATGACTCTCATTATAATGTTCCAGTTCCTCCAGTGGAGTTTAGTCTGTATGTATCTACTCAGCTGTGCATGTCACACTTACATCAGATCCTGTAAACACCGCGTCCTCAGAGCCGCCCGCTAACATGACTGCATGCACATTCATAATAGTGTCGCAATTCAGCTACACTGATGTCACTGTTCCACGTTGATGTTCGTCTCTAATTAATGCAATTGGAGATTTGTTTTTCTTGGCATGAGTCGATTGTGTTCAGCAGGGGATTATGGGAAAACGATCCTCACCCCCACAGACTTTTTCTGGATGGAGATCTCCTCCCTGGTACTGTGAAGCAATCAGTCCACCGTCTCCAGAGGACTTCATTAAGCCACGGGGTCCTCGGAGGAGGCGTCCATCATAGGCCCTCAACTCACACTGCATTACTGTAAATGTGCTGTTGAGTGAATGAAATAGTTGCTCATTAGTGCGTATGTTTGTGCTGTTCATGAGTCAGCGCTGTATCAGTGGATACTCCCTAAACCTCCCCATGAAGCACTGCTCTTCTTTTGAGACTCGACCAAGCACACATTCATTACTACAGCCACATACAAACATGTTTTCATCCGAAGGGTGCAGTTCGTCCATTAATACTGATCTCATAGCACAAATAATTGGCAGGTCACAATCTCCATGATTATCATTCAGCAAGCTTGTAATAAATTGGTCAAAAGTGACAGTAAAGACATTTATAATGTTACAAAACATTTCTATTTCAAATAAATGCTGTTCTTTTTAACTTTCTATTCATCTGTGAATCCTGAAAAATAAAACACATCACGGTTTCCACAAAAATATTGTGCAGCACAACTGTTTTCAACATTGATAATAATCAGAAATGTTTCTTGAGCAGCAAATCAGTATATTAGAATGATTTCTGAAGATCATGTGACACTGAAGACTGCAGTAATGATGCTGAAAATACAGCTGCAGATCACAGGAATTACAGCTTAACAGATATTCACGTAGAAAACTGTATTTTTGATCAAATAAATGCAACCTTGGTGAGCAGAAGAGACCTCCTTCAAAAACAATTAAAAAAGCTTGACTCCAAACTTTTGTCCTCTAGTGTATTTTTTAAAATGAATTTATATTTAGCATTATTCTGATTTCCTGTAGGTAAATTTAATACACAGAAAAGCTAATAAATTTAATGACAACAAATAGATCTCTTTTTTTGCCAGCATAGTTTGGGTCATCATGTTTTTAGATGACTATCGTCTCGATCTGTGTTTTGATCGCTTGTTTACACCCTCACATGCAAGCCCTCTAAACCTTCATATCTGTCTGGAAGAACATTTCAACACAAACTCTAAGCTGCTTCTGTTTGTTGAGTTTCTTTTCTGAGGGAATCCGTTCAGAGATGTTAAAACGGTGAGAGAAAAGTGGTGTGATTGCGGTGCTGTTATTGGTTCAGCACTGGTTCAGACTCTGCGGCTCCTCGGCTGTCTTGGCCCGTGGCCACCTGGCAGCATTAGAAAGGTGCCCTTTCCTGGCCCGCAGATCCGAAGCGCCAGCCGGTGAGTCCGTCCACTCATTCATCAAACGCCAGGGGCCTCACAGCGGCGGCTACGCGAGAGGACGAGACGGAAAGAATGCTTTCTCGTCCCCATTCGAATCAATGAACGGTAGCCGTTAAATTGCGTGTCAGTGTGGAAAATATGTTTACCGAGTCCAAGCTCTCGCTCAGAAGAAAACTTGTCTAAACAAGAATGAAATGTGAAGAATTCCTGTGTTTTGGTATGTCCGATTATAAAGTATTTAGTGGCTGTTATGATAAGCCGTGTCATTTCTTTCTTCCATGTGAGTGAATGAACTGGCTTTTGGAGGCTGTTGTGCTTGACCTCGATTGACTCGAAGGAAAAATGCTGCTTTTAATAAAGACTGAGATAAGGTCATTCCTTCACAGGAACGCTCGACACAATCATTTTATTCTGCTGGAAGATCTCACTGAATTCTGAAATAGACAAACAGTTTTAGCACTTCAGATTCAAACAAAGGTTACAATGCTAAACAAAAAATATATATCTATGAGACTATTTAGAGGTACACTAATATATACCAGTATTACATATTAAAAGAATAGTTCACTAAAAAAATTAAAATTTGCTGAAAATGTTCTCACCCTCAGGTGAGATTAGGATGAGTTTGTTTCTTCATCAGGTTTGGAGAAATGTGTCTCAGCAATGGATGCTCTGCAGTGAATGGGTGCCGTCAGAATGAGAGTCCAAACAGCTGATAAACACATCACAATAATCCACACCACTCCAGTCCATCAGTTCACATCTGGAGAAGACAAAAGCTGAAACAAATCCAGCATTGAGATGTATTTAACTGATCTTTCTGGCCAAAATAATTCATAATAACACTTCTTCAGTGAAAAAGTCATCTGGTCTGAATCAGGAGAGAAATCTGCACAGATCAAGCACCTTTTACAATCCAAAACAGCTCTAAACAAATATGTGGCTGGATTTTGATGTGAGAGACCATAGGAGATGGACTTTTTCATTGGAGGAAGCATTATTATGCATTATGGGCTCATATTTTAGCCAAAAGCGAAGATTTAAAGTTAAAGCATCTTAATGGTAGTGTCTGATTTGTTTCTTACAAACCCGCAGCTTTTGTCTTCTCCAGATGTTAACTGATGGACTGGAGTGGTGTGGATTATTGTGATGTTTTTATCAGCTGTTTGGTCTCTCATTCTGACGGCACCCATTCACTGCAGAGCATCCATTGCTGAGACACTGATGCAGAGACACATTTCTACAAACCTGATCAAGAAACAAACTCATCCTAATCTTGGATGTCCTCAGAGGATATTTTTAGCAAACTTTCCTTTTTGGGTGAGCTTTTCTTTTAAACTGGTGCACAAGAAAGCATTTTAACCTCAAAATAATTCCACGCATCAACTTTCAATTATAACGCACATGCATTTTATTTTCAGTAGACTTCAGGAGCTCACTGTATGAATGGATTGTCACTCTCATCTCTCATCTTTATTTGTGTCTCAGGCCATTCTGTCAGCACACAGCCTCACACCTGCTGCTTCAGCGCAACCTCAGGCTCCCAGCAGCCCTCTGACCCAGCCGCTCAGACGCCCCTTCAACCAGACGAGCAGCGCTGGGCTGCTCACGCTCAGCCCCAAACCTCCCAGCAGCGCACCGAGAGACGGACGCGTGCGCAAGACCGTCGCACACTCACTCCACAAGTAAGATTCAGTGTGTTGCATGCTGCAGTCCGTTTGGCTTTCTGAAGCTGGGTGTGCATCATTAGCAAGTGTAAATGCAGATTATATAGAGGATCCATCCTCACATAAAAATATCAGTATCAACTTATAATTTTATTATGAAAATGTATACACAAAAAAAGCTTTAAGGTTAAAAATTGAACAGAAACAGGATTAATGACAGGGATACAGAAACATCATCTGGAGTCATTTCTCATAAATGAAGGCAAATCTAAATGAGGCATTTATTATTTTAGGTTTCAGTGGGTTAAATTAAAAGTTGTTATAAGATTAATGTATAGTGTAATTGTTAATAAATGATAGACAAAAACTGATCATTTTCATTTTGTCTGTTGAATCTTTTAATCTGTTTTAAATATATATATTGAAAACATTGCTATCAGTATCAGGAAAACTAGTCTTAATAGGTCTTAATAAAAAGATGCACATTAACTGTACTTCTTTTATTTTGATTCTGCATTGAATTTGGTTATTCAGTGTGTAAATATATTTATGATGACAAATTTTAATATCAGGTGTGAGAGTGAAATTGTGCAATTGATTGTACTACTGGTCAAATGATTTTTAATGTTTTTTTAAGGAAGTCCCTTCTATTCACCAAGGCTGTATTTATTTGATCAAAAATACAGTAAAAACAGTGAAATATTATTATAATTTAAAACAGCTGTTTTCTACGTGAATATCTGTTAAGCTGTAATTGATTGCTGTGATCTGCAGCTGTATTTTCAGCATCATTACTCCAGTCTTCAGAGTCACATGATCTTCAGAAATCATTCTAATATACTGATTTGCTGCTCAAGAAACATTTCTGATTATTATCAATGTTGAAAACAGTTGTGCTGCACAATATTTTTGTGGAAACCGTAATAAATGTTATTTTTCAGGATCCACAGTTCAATAGAAAGTTCAAAAGAACAGCATTTATTTGAAATAGAAATCTTTTGTAACATTATAAATGTTTTTACTGCCACTTTTGATCAATTTAATGCATCCTTAAAAAATAAAAGTATTAATTTCTTTAAAAAAAAATCAATAAAAAATCTTACTGACTTCAAACTTTTGAAAGGTAGTGTAGTAAAAAAACAAAACAAAATTAATAAATACATAGTAAAAGACATATTTTTGGCTACCTTTACTATCATAAACAAACACTTTCATTATTGCCGATACGTCAAGGTTTATTCTGAGCAGTTTTCTGGTCGTCTGTGAAATCTCACTCATGGTAACACAGAGATGTTTGACCGGACGACGCTGATATCTAAAATCTAGTCAGTGCACCACCCGTCCACTGCTGTTTTGAATTTCAAGACAAAATAAAAACTATTCAGGAATGTTTAGAGTTCAGAAATGAACAAAAGCAAAAATGTATTATTTCTTTCCACAGTGCGTCAGGTTTCCAATGCCTGACGTTATTGATGTGTTCAGCTGAGGTTTGCATTAGTGTTGGTTGTGTAGACGAACACATAAGAATGTTAATTCCATTTGCATTAATTGTCGTCATCCACACGCATGCCACAGGCCTTTGCCTATTAAGTAAACAGTGTGACGGGGCGGCTGGGCCGTGTTTATGCGTGCTGTGGAAACCTGATTCTGTTTTGAGATTTGCAGACAGAATGGTGGGAGGTGAGCTGCGGCTCTCGGACCACAGACCGCTCTTATGTTTCCCACGCTGCATTGCACATTTGGCCCAATTACACAACATTAGCAGAGCTCTGAGATATCTTTACTAACAGCTTGTGGCCCACCATGCTGGGGTCGTCTCCGTCGTGAAGGCCTGATTGATGTGGTGGAGGGATGCAAATAGTTTTTCTCCTAGAACAATTACACGTGATTTTGTAAAAGATTACCCTAATGTTTCCGATCATTAAAAGTGATTCGGTTAAAAATATAGCCCGAGGAGCAAATGCAGATAAACCACAGAAAAATGACTCAGTGTGTCCAGATTGCACTAGGACTAGGCAATATAGTTGAAAAACAGAAATTTTGAAAGTTTGTTAGGTTTTAAAATGTAAAGCAGTGGATGTGTTGTTCAGAATGAAGACAAGCTTTGTGGTCTTAATATGAGGATCTACACCAACGCTTGTTCAGCTGGACTTCATACATTCACTGAAAACCACAACCAGACCAGACTGTTGAAATGATTGAAAAGTGAAGTTTTTGAAAAGCTCTAGCATTATTTTTCTGCAGATGCCACTTGCTTGATATTTTGTATCTAAAGCAATTCAGACATTTTGAAGTGTTTTGGGGCCACTGTAGATATATTTAAGGGAAGAAAAGTATTGTAAAAATTGAGTTTCTATTAAATGAACACAAAGAAGAATGAGGTTTAATCTTTTAATGTATGATCACCAAAAGAACTATAAATAACGACCAACATTTTTACAATAGAATTTTATTATGTGCTATGTGAACATCTTTGAGTAATGACACAAATGAATCGTTGAGTTTTGATTCTTTCATTGTGAGTGAATCTGATTCACAGAAATGAATCAAACTTAGCAAAACTTTACAACACATCTCAGTTCAAATACTTTTATGCTCAGGAGTCACAAGACAAGAAAAGATCATTAAAATACATGATTTTCAGGACACAAATCAAAAAATAAAATAAAAATCACAGTATTGCCAGCAAAATAGAAAGTTCAGAATAAAACTCACTGATCTGTTTAACATAATCAGCCGTGCTACGAAGAAGCCCAGAGTGTCTCGCTATGTATTTAGTGGGGTTTTGTATGCAAGTTTAAGCTTTTAAAGGACTAGTTCACCCAAAAAATCAACATTTGGTATTCATTTCTTCCCACCATGAAAGACAAAAGGAGATATTAGGCAGAGTGTGTGAGCTGTTTTTCCTCCCAATGAAGCGTAAAACTGATTTGTGTCAGAGCTCATGTTGGTCAGACACACATTTCAAATCAAATAAAGCTTCAGCGTGCCGTATCGAGTGACGAGGTCAACCCAAACATGATAATACATGAGTAAAAAAAAAATTAAAAATGAGCACCATTCAAACACTGCAGGTTAAGTGGATGGTGACTCTCAAACTTTCCCTTTTACTTTTGTCGTATGGAAAAGAGCACTCGGACACTGACAGCCATCATGAAATGAGGACAGCTTCTTCATCTTTGTGACTTATTTAAAGGTCTTTCCTATGGAAAGATGGCTCTGCGTCCAGAGAGGATGGTCGAGAGATACAGCTGAGCAGGACTGTGTGAGGATCAGGAAGATTTCATCACTCTTCTCAGGATATACAGAGAGAGAGAGAGCGTCTTGAGTAAATGATACCGCTTGGAAAGGCAGACGAGGGAGAGGCAGGAAATGGAGGTAATTCCTGAGCGGCTGAATTAAGAGAGAGCTGAAAGAGCGGTGGAGAGACATTAGAGAGGTATCAGAGAGGGCTGGAGACAGAGGAGGGTTATGCAGAGTTAAAGCAGTGTTTGCTCGCTCGTGTTTACCCTCTCCATGTGGAATTCCTGAGCCCCTCACTCTCTCCGCCGCACTGCATTCTTGCGGTTGGCCTGTGTGACATGGGAAAGTGTGGGAAAAACGGAAGCCCGAAAAGCAAAAATTCACGGGGTGGAAACACTGGACCGACAAAAGAATGGAAGAGAAACGGAGGATAAGAGACAGGTGAAGACGCAGAGCAAATCCAGGAGAAGTTTGACTGGAAGAGATTAAAGTTCTCTGTCGTTACCAGTGTTATTTTAGTATCACTGAAATACTATTATGTTTTTATTATTAGTTTAAATTCTTTTAATTTCTATTTTTTTATTTTGTTTACATTGTCATCAGGTTTTGTTTTATGTCTATATAGTTTAGTACATCTAAGTAAACTACTTAAAAATGAACAGTGTTACCTTATAAGTTTAATATAAGTTTAGGTTTTTAATGTGTTTTATTTCCGGTAACATTTATTTATTTTTATTATTAGTTAACTATAATAATCCTGGTTTCTATGATGGATTTACATCAGTTTGATTGCACAGGCCCCTGCACTATTGAACTAAATCGACTACGACTGTTACAATTGAATGAAAAGCGTTGATTGCAGCATTACATTTAGATCTGCTCACATTGCATCAGATTTCTTTTTATGCATTGTTTTTTGCAGCGTTGTTCATTATAACCCATCACACATTTCTGAGGAGCACATGAATGCAATGGCCAATCAGTGGTTTTTAGATTAGTCGCCGGAGAACAAGAAATCCACTGAAATCACCCGTTTGTTTCAGAGCACATGCCCACTGACATTCTGCACTCTCACAAATTCATTCATCATGAACTACAAAGTTCAGATGCAGTGTAAGGAAGAGGATCATTGTGCGGTGTAGACAGCTTCATTGATTATAACAGGAGTTTCTGAGAGTGCTGAACTGAACTCACTGACCACTTCAGTGATGGGGAACATTTTTTGTTTGTATTATTCCCAGTTTTTGCACTTTATGTTGCTAAGATAACAAATGTGAAGTCTTGAATTTGTGATGCATAAAAATGCAACAAACTAATTCATAAAATGTTTCTGCTTTTTTCTCTCTGTAGCCTACAGGACGATGATATGCCTTTTCCCTACGCACAAAATCTGCAAAAAGTATTCGTTTTATTTCATAGAGTAAAGACGACTTTGATATTATGCAGACTGGCAATAGAAAAACTAAAACATCTGTATTTAAAATGCTATTACTCTCGAGTATTTAATTAAAGTAAGAGTTAAATGAATATGACGTAGTCTGAAAAAAAACGGGGACAGACCGGAGATGATTGTTAACAGAATTAGGGCCGTTTGCTTTGGTTTTCACAGGACTGCACTGTTTGATTACCCAGCAGACTTCAGGAGGTGTGTGTGTGTGTGTGTGTGTGTGTGTGTGTTTCACACAAGACTTAAAGGAAAAGATCACCCAAAAATGAAAATCTACTCATTATTTGTTGTTCTAAAGTCTTTAAAAGTAAAAAAAAAAAGGTCCAGCTCATCCATATAATAGCAGTTATTAGGCAAGCTTTAAGAAAGAATGCAAAAGTCTCATAAAATAATCTTGTGCGACTATTCTGAAGGCATAAAGATTGGCCCATACTGTATGTTCATGAGGTGAATATCTCTCATGTTCTCGTTGTTGCCGACTGACGTATGAGTATGATGTCATGTTCCAGGGCTTCTGTTTTGAATAAATTATAACAAATAACAATCGTTTTGAAATGTCAAAATAAACCATCTACTCCACTTTCCCAGATCACAGCTAAACTACAGATGTGAAGTTTGAAAAGGATAATAGATGTGAATGAGCAACTGTCTGATGCTGTAAATGAGTCACTCTCTTTATTAGTAATCAGTAACTAAACTAGTTATAATGAAACCAGTCATCATAAGATTCAAGATTCTTTATTATTGTCACTATACTAAAAGTACAGCGAAATTAGAGCAATCCGTACAGTGCAATCACGCATAAATTAGCATGTCAAATAATTCAAAGCATGTCAAACTGAATTGAGGCTATAGAACTGGAAAGACTATAAACACAAATTGTAATTACACTGTAAAATGTATATATTTTTTCAAAGATTATTCCAATTATTAAAACAAAAATGATTAAAGTACATTTTACAAGAAAATTCTATTTCAGTCTTTCTACTTCAGAATTCCACATTTAATTCAAAGTGTTACTAGCCTGTCTGATTTTTTTGTAATTATGTGGGAAATTTATTAGCAATTTGTCAGTGTGTATATATATATATATATATATATATATATATATATATATTAGGGGTGTCCCCGAAGGATTTTCGTAGTCAAATCGGAATTTTCGAATTTTGCCAATAGTCGACTGATGTTTGAGGGCGGGGCAAAATACATTACCAAGAGTCAAGTCAGACATACTGACCTTAACATACAGGGAAAATGTGTTACGGACGCCTCGCAGATACAAAATGATGTTTTATGTTTTGATTAAAAGATAGTTAACATTAAACGTCAGCGAAATCTTATGAATTTTCAACATTTTTTACAATAGTGCTCTCATTATAACGTTATGTATATGACAGTAGTTATTAATGTTCTGCATTTCTGTTTTGAGCTGTACGTGCTGAAGATGACCAATAGAATGAAGCATTTGAGAGCAGGTTTTTAATCAGTGGGATTTAACTCATCATTTATCTCATATAGAATACGCTTCGTTATTTATACAACATAACGTTAATATTACAACTTATAGGCTATCTGCACAAAATGCCCCGAATGAATGCACGTGTCTGCGCGGCTCTGAATGAACTCCTTTTGCGGACGCGTTCTTCACGCAACAACGTGCAGAAACACGGCAACTAAACTCTAAAAATTTACAGCGTTTTATTATAATAGCGTTCTCATTATAATGTTATGTATATGACAGTCCCAGTCATAGTTATTAATATTCTGCATTGTTGTTTGTCCTGCTCGCGCTGAAGAGATAATCACCATATACTACAATGAAGCGCTTTACTGCAGTGCAGCTCAACAAAATGCATCTTATACGAGATAAATAATATATGCACAATATATATAAAGCGGTTGAAATGTTTTGAAATCACTTGTACCCTTCCTGATTGAAAAAATCCAGTCTTTCACTCTGCCTGTGTCAATTTGAGTCTTGTTAAAGATTTAAATCCCTGCCGCAAAGATGCGGTAAAATATTTATTTAAAGCTTCTTACTTTTCAGATTCTTATTTACAGCATTAATTTAATAGGCTGTTTATTAACGTATTGGGAGAAAACAGACATTGAGCACCCCCATATACAGTAGCCCCTCACTGCAGAACACAAGATCCAGGGGGCGTGGTTGGATCCACATCTAGGGGGTGGAGATTGGTAGGTTTAGGGATCAGGGGGTGGAGACGAGTAGGTTTAGGTATATGGAAGGTGGGAGGAGTTGGATCTAGATCCAGCCACGCCCCCTGGATCTTGTGTTCTGCAGTGAGGACCATCTCCCCATATAGCCAAAATGATCATAACACCCCATGAATATTTGACTGGGAGATTGGTAGTCAAATCAGGCATCTCCTATCGAAACATTGAATCTTTGACTATTCGGGGTCACCCCTAATATATATACAGTATCTCACAAAAGTGAGTACACCCCTCACATTTCAGCAGCCATTTTAGTACATCTTCTCCAGGGACAATACTATAGAAATGAAACTTGGATATATTTTAGAGTAGTCAATGTGCAACTTGTATAGCAGTAAAGATTTGCTGTCCTCTGAAAATAACTCAACATACAGCCATTATTGTCAAAAAAGCTGGCAACAAAAGTGAGTACACCCTACGTGATAACAGCTATACATCGTTTAACCATGCAAAGTCACATGTCCTATTCATCATGTTCATGTTTTTTTTCTGCTTGACAGGACCACACAAATGTGTATCTTGTATTAGAGCAGTTAAAATTTGGTGCTTTGAGTACAATTCTTTCATAATGACCACTGGATGCTCAGCATGGCACCTCATGGCACAGAACTCTCTGAGGATTTGAGAATTAGAACTGTTGCTCTCCACAAAGATGGCCTAGGCTATAAGAAGTTCAGTAACA
>JAFVLL020018242.1:0-20674 GCA_021397915.2 Tor tambroides | reverse complement strand
TTTTCCAAACCTTAAAGGTACAGTTCACCCAAAAATTAACATTCTGTCATTAATTACTCACCTTCATGTTGTTCCAAACCCATAAGACCTTCATTTATCTTTCGGAACACAAATTAAAATATTTTTGCTGAAATCTGAGAGCTTTCTGATCTTCCATAGACAGTAAAGGTACTACGACGGTAAAGGCACAGAAACGCAGTAAGGACATCGGTAAAACAGTCCATGTGACATCAGCAGTTCAACTGTAATTCTACGAAGCTACAAGAATACTTTTAGTGTGCAAAGAAAACAAAAGAAAACAATAACAACTTTACTCAATTCTTCTCCTCCGCATCACCTTAGTGCCATGTCACATGGACCATTTTAATGATGTTCTTACTACGTTTCTGTGCCTTGAGTGGTACCCTTTGATTGGATTTGATTGGTTTGGTTCTGTCAACTCAAAACTAATCCTGTAACCCTGAGTTTTTTCAGCCACCATCATGGTACAGGCACCTGATGTGAGATTTGATCTGATCCACTGCTCATGTCCATATTGATAAATTCCAAGTTTTTTGTAGCAATGACCTTATGCCCTATTTTCTGTCATACATTCATTTTGTAAATGAGGCCCAGTGTATTTGTCCATTTAGGCCAGAGGAGAACTGGTCCCCCAACTAAACCTGGTTTCTCTCAAGGTTTTTTTCTCCACTACGTTCACCTGAGTTTGTGTTACCTGCCATTGTCACCTTTGGGCTGCTCAGTTGGGGTTTAAAAAAGTAATATTCCAAAATCATCAATTAGGCTGCACTGACACTGTCAGATAAGAACAAATGCTTGAACTGAATTGAGCTGGGCAATAATGCTATTGTTATATCACTTGATGTTAATTGTAAAGTTCATCATATATGAAACACAATTATGAAGGCAGAAAATAATGACAACTTATAATTCATTTTAAATTTAACATTTGTGAAATTCACAAAAGTGTGTCTTCGGACAAACCAAAAATTTGAGAACTGATCTATAACAAAGCAGATGGTCTCAAACACAGCAGTTCATATGTGCAAAAAGACAAAAAATAAAAAGCCAAACAAGTCAAAATTATAAAGAGTTGGAGAATGCAATTGGTCATGAAGGTGGACAATCAGATTTGGGCCTGCAGTGAGAGCGTAGCTTTAGTTTCACACAGAAACATATTTTCTGGTGCCATTTTAAACTGCTGAGCCATTTAAAACACTTTCCACACAAAGAACACAAATATGGTCTCACATCTGCATGACTTTTCAGGTGTATCTGTAAGTGTGAAGGCAAAAGAAATGTTTTATTATACTAATTGCAATTAAACTGCCTTCCTCCAGACCGAACATGTGGATGATTTTTCAAACTGCTCCTTTTTCTAAGCCTCTTTCCACTCACAGAGCACTGCAGTTTCTTTCCAGAAAGCATTTGCAAATGATGTTTCAGGTCTTTTTTATATGTGAAGTTCTTCTTACACTGAAGACATGGGAAAGGTTTCTCTCCAGTATGAACCCTCGTGTGAATCTTAAGGCTATTTTTATAAACGAAACTCTTTCCACAGTGAGTGCAGGTGAAAGGTTTCTCTCTAGTGTGAATTCTCATGTGAACCTTAAAGTTTTCTTTAAATCTGAAACTGAAATGCCACAGTCGTGGCATGTGAAAGATGTCTCTCGAGAATGAATTTTTTCATCCCAGATAAAGCATCTCTTGTCTGGGAATCTCTGTTTACACTGATGTCAATTAAAACAGTTCTCTCTTGAGTGAAGCCTCATGTGGTTAGTGAGGTTTGTTTCATGTGTAGAACATTTACCACACCGACCACACACGAAATGCTTCTCTCCTGTGTGATTTCTCATGTGGCCATTAAAGGATTTATATGAGAAGCTCCTCCCACACAGTTTGCAGGTGTAAGGACTCTCTCCAGTGTGAGTTTTCATGTGGGAATCAAGGGTTGCTTTATGTCTGAAACTCATTCCACACTGATCACATGGAAACATCTTCTCTGGAGTGTGAATTCTCATTAGTTTTGAGGCTTACTTTACAACTTAAAATCTCTCCACTCTGATGATATACAAACTGTTCTCTCCTGGGTGTTCTCTCTCTATGTGGGAATTAAGCGATACTTTCTTTCTGAAACTCTTTCCACACTGATCACATGTGAATGGCTTCTCTCCTGTATGAGTTTTCATGTGAGTGCTCAGACTACCTTTTTGTGACAAGCTCTTCCCACACAATTTGCAGGTGAAAGGTTTTTCTCCTGTGTGACTTCTCATGTGGGCATCAAAGGTTGCTTTATATGTGAAGCTCTTCCCACACTGTTTGCAGGTAAAAAGCTTCCCTCCAGAGTGAAGTCTCATATGAATTTTGAAGCTTATTTTACAACTGAAACTCTCTCCACACTTATGGCATATAAAACTGTTCTCTCCTGGGTGTTCTCTCTTCATGTGGGAATTAAGGGACTCTTTCTTTGTGAAACTCTTTCCACACTCATCACATGTGAATGGCTTCACTCCAGTGTGAAAAATCATGTGGGAATTAAATCTTTGTTTATATCTAAAACTCTTTCCACACAGTTGGCAGGTGAAAGGTTTCTCTCCAGTGTGAATTTTCATGTGGGAATTAAGGTTTCCTCTGTGAATGAAACTCTTTCCACACTGTTGGCATGTGAAAGGCTTCTCTCCAGTGTGAATTGTCATGTGGCTTTTAAGGGTTTGTTTTCTATCGAAACTCTTTCCACACTGCTGACATGTGAAAGGCTTCTCTCCAGTGTGCCTCTTCATGTGGCATTTAAGGTTTAGTTTACGCGAGAAGCTCTTTCCACACAGTTGGCATATGAAAGGCTTCTCTCCAGTGTGATGGTTCATGTGGTATTTAAGGTTTTCTTTACTTGAGAAGCTCTTTCCACACTGTTGGCATTTGAAAGGCTTCTCTCCAGTGTGATGCTTCATGTGAGAATCAAGGCCTTGTTTTTGTCTAAAACTCTTTCCACACTGATGGCATGTAAAAGGCTTTTCTCCAGTATGAATTCTCATGTGGACTTTAAGGTTACATTTTTGATTGAAACTCCTTCCACATTGATGACAGGTGAAGTAACAGATAGATTCGGTCTTCTGAACTTTTATTCGCGATGAAGTTGTTTCGGACTGTATGGATGTTTCCACAGTCATGAAGTCAAGTCTCTCATATTGATCTTTCTCTTCTGTCTTTGTCAGTTCTTGCCTCTCGTCTTTAAGTGCCATCAGGTCTAAAATGGAAAAAAGACAAATACATGTTAATGGCACTTTAATAGCTTAAAGCATCAGACATCAAGACCAAGATAAAAGTATCAAATCATCAAAACCAACATTATGCTTAAAACTGTTTTATTGTAGATTAGTGGCTTTCACTCCTTGTCCTACGGACCCACCGCTCTTCTCATTTTGTATGTCTCCCTTATTTGACGCACCTGATTCAGGTCATCAGCCCATGAGGTGAGAGCTCCATGAACTCGAATGATTGTTTCAGATAAGGCTGGCTACACACTAGATGATTTTTAAATCTTAACCAAGCAAAGTAACTCAAAAGGGAAATGTATATAAATAATTACAATTAATTATGATTAATTACAATTATGTATATCAACTGACCGGTAGTAACTGTAGCAGAATTAAATTGCTGTCAACTAATCTGTTCATCCACCGAACATTGTGTAATTTCCTATCAACTCTAAGAAAGGATATTTTCTTGGCCACAGAAAATAACTTTCTTAGAGTACAAATGCATTAGAGCATGTAGCTAGATCAGATCGTAAAAGGGACATTATTCACAAGCGGTGACAGAATCTCATGTAATTTGTACACAAGTGTTTTATTAACTAAACGCTAACACATAACTAGTCTAAACAAACAAACGAACAAATACACAATCACGCTCACGCATACATACAAAAAGAAGTTGAAGTGGATGAGTGGAACCATTAGAGAAACCAGGAAGCGCAGTTATGGAACATGAGTCAGCTTAACCACACCCGAGTAGAAACCATGAGCGCTGTTTTCCAACAGGATCTACAGTTTATACTAAACCTCTGTTTTGTTTAGTTAAATGTACGATACTTGCATTGCCTTGGTTGTTGAAAGAGTGTCCGGATGCAGTCTCGGATGAAAGTCTTGATGGTTTTGAGGTTTGGTAGTGTTGGAGTTTAGATCACGTTCTTCTGGGTTTGAAGGATGATGAACTCCAAAGATGTTATTCTTCTGACTCTGTGGTGATTGGGAGAGTTTTCTCCCAGATGAAGGTGATGAGGGTCAAAGAACCAATGGTGACTTTCACTTTTGGAGGCAAAGTTTATTGCTCTTTGTCTTACAGCATGGTATTTTGTAATTCGATTAGGTGTTGATGCAAAACTACTAAAGATTCTTAGAACACTAATATGTTGCGTAAGTATTAACCTATAATATATACTGTCATTTAGATCATCAGAAGACAAATTCATAGATACTAAACATGGTGTATGTGAGACTACATGAAAGAGTGGTTCTATCATAGGCATGCATAAAACAGTATACGATACCATTCAAAGAAAGGGTTTTCTATGAATTAATTAGAGAAGAGTCCATTTTTATGAACATTATGTGTCTTTTCTATGGGGAACTGAATTGAGAGTTGCTCTGCCCGCATTCCTTTGAGCAATAAAACCAGTGTTATCAGCATTGGTTGCCATGGAACCAGAGGCCTGTTCTGCCTTTTTGAGGTGTTAGGTGCATTTCGGGGGAGAGGTCCATAGACCCTCGTAGTTGCCTTGTTGGTGGAGTGAGGGCATGTTAGGGATTATTTGTTAAATATAACAATTAGTTGTGTGTCTGATTGGTCCAAATGCTACATATTTCCCCTCTTTCGAACATTGTTGTCTGTCCAATAGACAATAGCGAGCGACGTCAAAGGTGCAGAACAATCAGGCTGGGAGACAGTGGTAGTTCTCGGGCTGTTGGTGCCTTCAGAAATGGTTGTGGTGCTGTCAGGCGGCCTGCTGTGGTGATGTAGGCTGTAGCAAGGTGCGGGTCCTCAAGCTTGTGCAGTAGGTGTCGAGGTAGTGTCACCGGTCATCCTGAAGTGAGTTAGTCTGTTTCAGATGGTTGTTTATAGGTGTTGCTAGCCATAAGACTATCCGTAGTACCCGCAGTTTGGAACAGCCAGGTTGGGCTCTCCTTTTCCATGGCTTCTGCCAGTGGTTGCTCTGTCTTCTGCTAGCTAGTGGCTTACTGTAGAAGGGCCTTGCATTGTGGCAATGCTGGGTGCCTTCTGGAGCCCACATTCTCCACCAATAGATGTAAGGGAAACTGGTCAATTTAGCTCAAAGGGAATTATTTAAGAATTTATTGGGAATTTGGACAGATCAGCAGTTTAAGACATTAACTTGTAAGCACAAAACACAAGATACTTCTCTTTTCAATATAAATAAGACTTTATTATAAATTATTATGGGTAAATGTGAGACATATAAACTAATCTAACACATAAATGCACATGCTCACACATTCACACAAGTTGCAGGAAGATCGAAAGTGAGGAAAGAATGAGTTTAAGAGAGTGATAATCTGAAATCACAAGTTTACAGCAATATGTGCAATTGCATAGACCTGAACAACCATCAATCATTTAAGTAACCCTCGCATTGAGTTCCTCAATGAGGCTAAAATTTATATTAAATGCACCAGTTCAGCTAGAATCTGGAGGTGCTTGCATTGCTTGTTTAGGGGGTTCCCTTGTTGTAGTTGTAGTCATAGTCATTGCAGAAAGGGGTTTCCCAAGGTTGCTGATTGGCTGGATGTTCAGTGGTTGTTCGAAGTGACATCTTGGGCGTTGGCTGACGAATGGTGCGGAGTCAGAGGCTGGTTGAAGTTTTGAGGCGGGCGCAATCGGAATTGGACTTGCGGCAAAACTTAACAGACTGCGAAACTCTCAACGGAAAGAAAAGAAACTGAAGTAAAAGAATAAAAGGTCATGCTAATATTTGGGAAAACTACACTCTTCTTCGATTGATATTGCTTAACTATACTATACTGTAACGTTTGAGGAACGACAGACAAAGGAGGCTCTGTTTCTTAATCGGAACACAGAACAACTGTCACAGGCATGCCAGTCTTTTCTTTTCTGGGCTTTTTAACTCGCTGCATTAGGGCCGTTCCACACTGAGCTCAAAAGCGCAAAATGAATATCGGACGCGATGATATGCTGGAATAAAACAACAGATTCCTATGGATGCATCTACATAGGCCGCGAACATTTGCACACCGAAAATGCGATTTTTTTTTTTTTTTTTTTCCAAACCAGGCTGACGAATGTTTTCAGTTCCGCAAAGCAAAAACACAGGCAGTCTATTAAGATTTGAACATTACATCACGTGGCCAGAGCAACTGCTGTTATCCAAAAGGTTGACGCGGTGGCGCTAAAATCTCAGAAGACCGCATTGAGCACGAGCATAAAAACACCGAAGTAGAGGAGTTTCAGAGTCAGAGTTCATTCACTCTCTAGATCCTCCATATTAAAAAATAAAAAAATAAAAAGATAAACATTTTTCTACATATAAAATATGAAAGCAAATAGACAAATGATTATGACGATAAATTTTCTGTATGTATTTTGTATGCAGCTCATGGTATTTTTATAACAATAAAGGATGACAAATTTTAAGCAGTGTAGTGTTGATAAACATACAAAGAGTGCATGTCTGCCTATTATAATCAGTCCCTCCAGGATTTTGCGATTCTGAATTTCTCTGAATTTCGCTGAATATCGCTGAATTTAATCGCAAAATCAAGCAAACTCCGCAATTTTTGCAAGACCTCGCAAATTTTCGTAATTGCCGCAAATTTTCCGCAGATTTTGGGCTTAGACGCGTCCGTGACGTCAACCCAACGCGCATTCAGTCAAAGAAAGGTTGTTTCTCAGTTCCAAAAATGTAATGAACAGCCTTGCGTTCTCATCATGCCCAATTTATAAGAGCTACACTGGACAAACGAACCGAAAGTGGAATGAATCCACGCTACTACACGGCGCAGACCGGTTATCTGCTCGGGCCGGAGCCGCGGGCTGCTCTCGATCACGCAACACCACAACGCTGGGAGATACAGTGAAGAAAGTAGTCGAATTCACCGCAGAATCAATAACATCTGTCAAATCTTGTGAGAAGCATTCAAAGCTACAGATATCAGAACAAACGCCACTGATGTGGAAACCAGGAAAAACATTGTTCAATAAACACAAATCTCCACCATTCACCATGGATTTAACATAACTACAGGAACAACTTGTGGCAGAAATGGTCTAATGTTTGAGTGTTTTTAAATGCTTCACACAACTTTTCCCAGCACTTCAAAGCTTTAAGTATTACCAAATTTGAAAGTTATTTTTAATGTGATGACATTATTTGTTCATCCTTCATAGGTTGCCTCCATTTATAAAACTAAAAGTTTCATAATGTAGGAAAGCAAACACTTATTTAAAAATAAAAAGGACATTAAATTACCACTATATGGCTGCAGAGACTTATAGGCTTATTAGCCATTTCCACTCCCTATAGGAGTGGAAATGGCTAATAAGCCTATAAGTAATAAATATTTATTTATTTTTATTTTTTTTTTATCAAATTATATTTAGACATTATGAAAGACAGTAATAAAAGTTAATTTTATCTGCATCTCAACTACCCAGACAGCACAAGTAAATCTGTAAGACGTCTGCTAAAGATCTGGGAAACATCTGCCTTGTAATCTGATAAACGTCTCAGAAGCAGTTTTACATGCATTCTAATAAATGTCTATTTGACATCTGACAGGAAACGTCTTGGAGATGTATTGCAGATGAGCAAACACAAAAAAAAAAAAACGTCTGGCAGATGTAAATGCAGACATCAAATAGACATCTCCGAGATGTACATGTGCGATTAGGGTGAGTGCTTTACTGTCAGGTGCTGGTGCCACCTTCTGTAGAACTTAATGGCACTGGTGTCCTCAAATGTTATTCTAGAGCCCTATGATGGTTCTCAAAGTCAGAAAAGTTATAACAATGTTAGAAGAATGTTGTCCATGGTATATTTTCACTACAAAACAAAAAATGCCGCAAATATCACCGCAAATTTTGAGAAAAGCAGCAGCAAAATCAGTCATTTTAGAAAAATCAGAAAAAAGTCCCGCGAAATCCTGTAGGGACTGTATAGTATCAAAGTCAACTAAGTTATTACAAGCACTCGATGATGGTTTAAAGTGTGGTTAAGTACATTAATAATTACATTTTCAAGTGTAGCTTGATGCTAATTTATATTTTATCATGTATTCTTATAAGCATTATAGATAGTTCTGGTGTAGAACCAAACTTTATCTTAATTTAATGCTGTATATTGAGCAGCGGACGATGTTGAATCTATATACAACAGTGTTACTCATTGCGCGGCTCGCCAAGCTTTAATTTGTGCCTCGCACGGCAGTAATATGACTACTACAGATATTTCATAAAAACATTAAAAACAAGCAGAGCTATAACATAATACTGTGAGCGTAATACATAATCACATTCGGTGAGCGTTGCGGTGCAACTCGACAAAACCCATTATAATTAGGGCTTTATGATTTCCGCGATGTGGAAAACGCGGACGGAATCGCGGAATCCAGTCAGAATGTGTCAAAGTTTGGATGAATCAAAAGTAGGTCATTACACTTAAATCAAATTGCGATATGGACTAGTATCTGTAAATATTAAGCTGCAAAAATACCATTTAAAAATGAATCTTGCGTCTCTTTATGAATGAATGGCACAGACGCATTTCGTTTACTACTCACGTAGGCTACTGAAGCGCGCGTTGTTTTTAGCATTTGCCATCTCGCTAAATGAGGACATAAATACATGAACAACTTTAAACTTGCTCTTCCCTTATGTCCATTACACTCACTGCAGAGTTATTTTGGCAATCTTTCCAGCTCTTAACGCCGAATGTGCTCTTGGATGGCTAGCTATGATGGGCTAATGTAGAAGCAAATAACTTTTAAAAATAACCCCCTTTGTATTGCATTGCATCAGCCTATTGCAGTGATCCTCAAATCTGGCTTGCGAGATCCACTTTCCTGCAGAGTTTAGCTCTAACCCTAATCAAACACACCTGAGTTTGATAATGTCTTCAGGATCATTAGAAAATCACAGGTAGGTTTGTTTGATTAGGGTTGGAGCTAAACTCTGCAGGAAAGTGGATCTCGTGAGCCAGATTTGAGGATCACTGGCCTATTGTATGTTCAGGGATGACAGATTGATAAACAGCGTGCTATTTATGACTGGACGGCTCTCCTACTGACTTTGTCCTATAGGTGCGGCTCTCATGAAAAAAAATTGTGAAGACCACTGATATACAAGATACATAATCGTGCATTGTTGGTGGGCGCCACCTAGCGTGCAGGCGTGAATTAGCAGAAGGTGAACAATCGTTTCATGCTCGTCGTGAAAGAACCGTTTGTCAGCGATTCGCCTCACTTTTTCACATCGCACACAGTGTGAAACTGCCTTTAACTGTATAAATGCCGGTGCAAAATGAATCTACATCTTCACAATCATTATAAAGGGTCTGTGTGGTGTGCTATAAATGTAGAAAAAACAGAAGTCGTACAGACAAACCTCACTGGCACTCCGTGAGAAAATGGCCGTGTGGCATGAGAACAGTGTTAGTAGCCCTGGTTTACAAAGACTGAGAACATATACATACATACATACATACATACACACACACACACACACACACACACACACACAAATAACCATCATTTATACCCATTCGGTCAATACTATTTTTAACTTGTCTTGGCAAATGACCATGGAATAAGCTGAATAATCAATGGCTTGTTGCTTTGCTTCGGGAGGTTCTTTGCCTCTACGTCGTTGTATACATTAGGGATGTGACGAGATCTCGCGAAATCAGATGTGTCTCGCGAAATCCGACTGGTCTTGCGAGAACGTGACAATATCCTCGCAAAACATTTTGCAGTGTTTACATTAGAGCTGCACCATTAATCGTTAAAAAATTGCTATCTTGATTCAAACACCCACGCGATCTTACTCCTGAATGACAACGATTCAGCTATGTCTATTACGACTGTTTAACATCACGAGTGTCAGTGGAGCGTGAGAAGCTCGTTTTGTCGCTGCCCATGTTAATGAATCAGAGGGTCGGCCATCATCACGTTTCCGATGTGAATGCTGTTATTCACTGATATGGGTGGCGACAAAACACGCGCTGCTCACACTAACAACTCCACTAACACCTGTTTCACATCGTAACTGCGTCTTAAAGACATTCAAATCTGCATTCATGCTGCTGCTGATCCAGAAAGAGCAACAAAAAAGTATTTTCAACCACACATTATTATTTCTGTGTTAGAGACATTTAAATATCAGAAGTAGGCCTACTGGGATAAAAGTTTATAGTTTGGGTATAAACAGTGGTCGAACTGTAAAAAAAATTCACGGGGGATGGTGTGGTCGGGGGTGGGGGGGCTCTGGCTAATTTTACACATTGATTAAAAAAAAATGTGTCTCATTTTTAAAAAGGATTCTATTTAAAGAAAAATCATCCTTGTTAAATGAACTATTATTTATAGGGTTTTTTCCTTCTGGGGCCTGAAATAGAGGAATTTTGGTCAATATTGATAATTAAACTATATTTGAATATGAATGCGTTTTTGTGCTGGCACCTTGGCTGGTTTAGGTCTGTCATGGATAAATAAATACGACAATAAAACCACCAGTAGGTGGCAGCAAGTCCCTGTTTTAATAAATGACTTACTGAATTGTTCAAATCAAACGGCTGATTCAACAGAAATGAAACAATTGAGACCATCTGAATGAACCGTTGAATCACTGTCTCACTCGATTCGTTCAAAAACTGATTCACTCACGAAATGAAACACTGTGTTGCTATGCGCTGTTGTATAATACTAATAGCACATGTGCTGATATACAGAAAAGTACATTGCTTGTGCAATGAATATAAAAACGTAAAAACTCATATACGGGTATTTTTTGTTTCATTGCTGCAATTATAAGGTCATTCTAACTGTATTCTAATGGGCTTCATCAAGCAGTGAATGCTTTTTGGACTCTCAAGAGGTTTTTGTTTTTTGTTTTTTTTCCCCCAAAGTTGGATGTCAGCTCTCCTATCGTCTCTCAGTCACGCATACATTATGTCAAGAGAAATTCTTTAAATTCTAATCAAGGAAAAACCACACCTTCTGTTGTCTTCTTTTTAAAGAACTTCAAAAGTTGCGCTTGAACCATTTTGCGTAAAAAATGACAAAATTGCTTCCGCTTGTGTGCAGCTTGTTACAGTACCGAGTTCTGATCCCCCCCCCAATTCGAGCCCTGGGTATAAACACTTATTGTCTACAGTAGCGATCAAAACGAAAGTATTGTACTGTAACACTTATCTTCCGCCAGGAGGTGGCGACAACCCGTTTAAAAAATGTATTTGACATTGAATCATTCATTCAGGAGATTCCAATAGTGAAACAAGTCTTTATGAAGTGAGACACCGACTCCATTGTTTTTTTTTTGTTTTTTTTTTTGTTCAAAATTAATGTATATTTTTAAAAGACTTAAGCAATGAACATTTTGTCAGAACCACTAGTAAATTACATTATTTTGTTTAGTTTTCTAATTTTTTTTTTTTTTTTTCCAGAATCGTGATCTGCAATTTATTTAAAAAAAATTGTGATTCTCAGTTTATCCAGAATCATGCAGCTCTAGTTTACATGTTGTTTATTACTGCATATAATTAATTAAAATAGAAGTTTAATTTCGTAAAGTACAAGTTGATTTCAGAACATGAATGTCGCATTTTGTTTTTCAGTTGAATAAAAGACTATTTTTCCCTATAATATTTCATCATTGAGGATTTTTTTTTTTTTTTTTTTTTAAATGTCTAAAAATCTCTTCTCATCTCGTGGGATACGTAAAAAGTGAAAGTCGTGATGTATTGTCAAGTATGGTGACCCATACTCGAAATTGGTGCTCTGCGTTTAACCCATCCAAGTGTGAGTGAGTAGTGAGTAGTGAACAACTACTCACAACTACTTCACACAACAGTGAGTAGTGAACAAATGCACACACACACCGTGAACACACTCCAGCGCCCGGGGAGCAATTAGGGGTTCGGTGCCTTGCTCAAGGGCACCTCAGTCGTGGTATTGAGGGTGGAGAGAGCGCTGTACATTCACTCCCCCCACCTACAATCCCTGCCGGCCCGAGACTCGAACTCGCAACCTTTCAATTACGAGTCCGACTCTCTAACCATTAGGCCACGACTTCCCCTTAACAGTGTCTCATCACACCCCTTAATCTGCATTCCATTCACCATAATGACAATGCACAAACATAACTGTCACAAAAACTAAGCATCTAAGGCAGTGCTTCCCAAACCTGTCCTGGAAGACCCCTAGCCGTGCACATTTTCTATGTCTCCTTTATCTAACACACCTAATTCAACTCATCAGCTCATCAGAAGAGACTGCAAGACGTGAATTGGGTGTGTCTGATTAGGGAGACATACAAAATCTGCAGGGCTAGGGGTCCTCCAGGACAGGTTTGGGAAGCGCTGATCTAAGGTAAAACGCTAGTGTCAATCAACAATCGTGGGAGTGGCACACTGACAGGAATCTGAGAAAGGCTTGATTTGAGAAAGGGGAAATTATTTAATGAGACTAAAACATACCACTGGGTGGATATTTATCATTATAGGGTGGTTGTGCGCACACACTGCCAAAACATTTCAGTTCAAACAACACGTAAAAGTGCATGTCGCATCCGATGAATCCTTTAAATTATCTTTTGGGAGTAATTTTTTAGCCAAATTTGATGTGGGATTCATTTGCAATCAATTAGATTAATTAATGTACATTTTAATAAAGGATCAAATGAGTGAGTTCAGCTTTGAGAATGAAAACCAACCTGTTTGTTCCTCAGTATCTTCATGTTTGACTCTGAATGCTTCTTCAATCTTCACGTCTTCACTCTCCTCTTTAATAAACGCCATCTTTATAATAGCGAGTCACGTGGATCTTTTTGGAGAACGTGGAGTTTTTCTGTGTGTTTGGATGCTTTGCCCTGTTTAACCCTGTAAGGCCCACGTCAGTTATCGCTCCACTAAAATAAACCTGTACTTATTTTTAGCATTTAAGATCACATTTACACAAATAGTAGGTCCTATTGTTCAGTCCTGCAATGTTGTTGGGTGGTATATTTTGTAAATAGGTCTGTTTACCTGGCCATAAACTTACACAAAATCTGCACACTTGCTTCAAGGGACTTCACCTTTTTTTTTAGTCGACTGGATAAATCAACATGCAAGAAAGTATAATGCCTAAAATATTTTTTTCTGTGACTAGTAATATGTGTAGGTCACACAGATATTAAGGTACTGTTAAATACTTTGATTAAATAAGATTTTGAGCTTGTTATATCAATGTTGCAATTTTGCCATCCAAAATGGGAACAGAGACTTTGAGATGGACTCTGATACAAATAATAAAAAGTAATATAAAGATGCCTGTGAACTGGAAAAGGAATATGACCACCCATTAATGTTGGCCCATCTGATGATTATGTGAACATCATGCCATTCAAGAACACAGACCATGCGCCGTAACAGGTATAGCTGTCTGAAAAATGAATTTATCACTCAACATTAATTTCTCTGACTAATGATGCCGTCTCCCATCATAAACCTTCAGAAGTTCTCCAGTGGTGTATGTCAGAAGACAGGATCAATGCTCTGACATCTAACACCAATGAGTACAGTTTTCACAAGAAAGGAGCATTTATGAAATCATTATGGGACTGTGGGTATTGAACATGGCTATGAACAGAGCTAGACATTGTAAATACCAGTAAATAGTTTTGATTGAACATTTTTATAATAAAAATATTCATGAAAACATGACTTGTCTGACTATTATTATTGTGTGATTATTTGTGTATGGATATATAGGCTGCTGTTATGGGGCTACACAAGCAGTATACCCTTTTGTTCAGACAGTTAGTAAAATCACTCAAATTCTGCTACCCCCAAAAGCCCAGCGTTGTAATATTACAACATTTCACTAAAAACTTACTAAAATATCAAAAATTGTAAAACTCATTCATTTCTGCATTAGCTCCCACAATGACATATAAATGGTGAAATTATTTTTTCAGAGCTTTTTTCTAAATTTGGGCCTTACAGGGTTAAGATCAGAATAATGAAGAAAACTACAGACAAATCCAAACTCAGTCTCTGAGTGTGTCTCAATCAGCTCCGCGGTTCAATAGTCACTGGCAAGAGTGCTAGTTACTGACCTGACAAGACAAAAACAAACAAAACACTCAAAACTAGCACTTTAAATTAATAAAAAAAAATATATATATATATATATATATACAGACATTTCACATTTAGACATGCATGTTTACATTATTATTATTCTCCGTTTATTTAATAAATTCCGTTTTCGGGGAAAATTTGTAAGCATTATAGATAGTTCTGGTGTAGAACCAAACTTTATTTATCTTAATTTAATGCTGTGTATTGAGCAGCGGACGATGTTAAATCCATATGTTACTCGTTGCGCGGCTCGCCGAGCTTTAATCCGTGCCTCGCGCGACAGTAACGCGCTCATATTTGCTATTAGTTTGTAACAGTTATCACTGCACCTTTGTGTTTGTTGCATCTGCGATTCGAACTGAATCATTTTGCGAAGCAATTAGTTCAACTGAGTCGGAGATCCATAAAGCTCAGTTTCTCTCATCAGTACGAGCGAGCTCGTCTTTATGATAAACTGATTCAATACATGAGCCGCAGCTTTTCTGTTACTCATGCTGTTTACTCGTAAACATAACGTTTATTAATATTAGAAAGAGTATCGCAATGCTTAATTCAACATAAATTAAGCCTTTTTTACCTCGCTGGTAAAATATATATATATATATATATATATATATATATATATATAAAATTGCCTGAACAGCGATAATTTAAACATTTAAAAAACCACCAACCTTTCTTCAGCCGAATCACACCAGACGCAGGAGCACGGCGCGGTCTTATGACGTCTTCTTCTTCTGTGGATTTATTGGCGGGTCGCATACCAGCTTTTCAGGCGCATACCGCCTCCTCCTGTGCTGGAGTGTGAAGTGATTTCAGTCTAGGTATATATTGTAAATCCACTATTCTTAATGAATTTTAAAATTGTCTTTATTATTTTACCAGATCCTTGTTTTGTGTTTAATATGTTGCAGATTGAAAATTAATTGTTAATTCTGTAATTCTCTTTGTAGTTCATTCCTTTCCTGTTCACATCTAGGGACAGAGTAACAACACATGATCAACTGTTTCCTTTACTTGGCATCTTTCACATAATCCAGTACTGCGTTTTCCTATTATATGAAGTGTAGAATTAAGTTTTGTATGACCCATCCTTAGTCTTGTTAAAATGACCTGATCTTCTCTACTTAAGTTTAGTGTCATTTTGCTATGACTTGCCCTGTTTTGTATATTATAAAAATATCTTCCCGTTTTACAGTCGTTCCAACTTCCTTGCCATTTCCAATTGCAGGCTTCTTTAATTATACTTTTGCCCTCCATCCTGCTTAGTGAAACTGAAATAGTAAGAGTATTCAGAGTAAGTGACTCTTTAGCCATTTGATCAGTTTTTTCATTTCCTGGTATATCAACATGCGCTGGAACCCAAACAAAATTAACTATTATTCCAGCATGTCTTAATCTATATAATATATTCATAATTTCTATAAAGATATCATATCTAACAGTTTGAAAAGTTTGAAGACTGGTAAGTGATGCCATTGAATCTGAATGAATCACCACCTTATTTGGCATCACTTCTTCTACCCAACTAAGTGCCATCTGAATTGCCACCATTTCAGCGGTGTATACTGAAGTCCCATCCGTTAACCTCCCATATTTTCCAATTTTAAATTCTGGAACGTAGCATGCAGATCCAGTACGACCTATCTCTAGGTTTCTTGAGCCATCAGTATATATTGGCAGAAATGCATAATAAACTGTTCTGATATATTCTGTCGAATAGCTTTTGATATTAATGTCAATCTGTCCTTTCTGAATACACTCATGAATTTGTAAATCAACTTCAGGTTGACTGAAAAACCAAGGAGGTATTGGGGAAATTGTAACCGTTGATGAAAATGTAATATTATTTAGTGACATTTTTGCAGCCCAATCCTTTACTTCCCATGCAAACCCTGTTCCTGTTGAGTTCATTGTCTCCCAACTCCCCTCTAATATTGATTTTGTAGGATGATCTGAATTATGCCCTTGTAAATTGATCCAGTAAGCAACAGATCATTTTTACATCTTATATCTAATGGGGACTCTCCTGTTTCAACTTGCATTGCTGAGATTGGAGTTGTTTTAACTGCACCTGTAATACATCTCAAAGCTCGTGCTTGAATAAGATCTAACTTTTTAAGCATACTGATTGATGCAGATCCATATACAATACATCCATCGTAGAAGTGCACAGTATAAGGTGATCATTGATTGTTTATTTGCCCCCCATTCTTGGCCTACTACACATCTCATTAGATTTAGTACTTTACTGCATTTCTTTTCAATGTAGTCAATATGGATTTTCCATGTTAATTTAGAATCAAACCATAGACCTAAATATTTCAGTTTTGTTACCCTTTCTAATGGTTGTTTATATAAATAAAGTTTAATATTTTCTGTGATCCTTTTTTTTGTAAAAAGCTGACAACACGTTTTGGATACAGAGAATCTGAATCCCCGTTCCACTGGCCATTTCTCTACGCCCTCTATTGCTTCCTGAATTTCATGTACAATATATTTAACATTTTTCCCTCTCTTCCACATTGCTCCATCATCAGCATATAACGCTGTTGAAATTCCTGGATGAATTCGTTCAGACACATCATTGATCATGATGTTAAATAACACAGGACTTATAGCACTTCCCTGAGGAGCTCCGTTTCCTACATTCACCATCTGAGATAATACACTACCCACCTTGACTTGAATCGTTCGACCAAATAAGAAACTTAAACCCAATTATAAAGTCTTCCTTCAATTCCAATTCTCTGCAGCTTTAACAACACTCCTTCCCTCCACATCATATCATAATATTGAAGTACACTGCCACCAACACCTCTTTCATTGCTAATGCCTTCTTTACATCAGTTTCCAGTCTTAATAATGCATCTGAAGTAGATCTACCTGGTCGGAAGCCAAACTGATAGGGAGCTATTAATCCTCTGCTTTCCAACACATAATATAAGCGGTTAACAATCATTTTTTCCATCACTTTACAGAGGTTAGATGTCAGAGCAATTGGCCTATAGTTTCCTGCTATTGAAGAATCTTCCCCTGGTTTGGGAACAGGAATTACGACAGCTTGTTTCCATGATAAAGGGAGTTATCCTTCAATCCATATTTTATTAAAAAGATCCAATATTGCTTTAAGTATTGCTTCATCCATTTGTTTAATCATATTATAGCAAACTCTGTCTTTCCCTGGGGCGGTATTTCTAACATTCATTAATACTCTTTTTAGGTCCCATATTTTAAAAGTGGCATATAATGCTGTTAGACTATTAGGCTTTTTAATATAGATATCTTGATGTTGCTTTAAAATTTCTTCCCTCCTTCTCTTATAATTTTCTTCTAGATTATCTGTACTGTGAGGCTTTTGAAAAGTAAAAGCCTTTTCCTCTTCAGTCACTGCTTTCCCCCTTCATCTATTAAAACTGGAATACTCTGATTTCTATAAACTCCAACCATCTTTTTAAGGACACTCCATACTTCTCTCAACTGAGTTTCACTGCCTGTTTGTGGAACAAAAAGAACCTCTTTTTTGGCTTGTTTAATTCTCTTCCTTGCCTGAGCACGTTTCCTCTGATAAATTAGCACATTTGTAGGTATTAATGTTTTCCTAAGCACCCTGAATGCCCTATTTCTATCTTTGACTGCTTTAGTGCACTCTTCATTCCACCAAGGAACAATCCTCAACCTATCTTTACCTTCTGATTTAGGAATGGATTCTTCAGCTGCATTTATAATAATTGAATTTAATCTTTCAGAACATAAATCTATATCATCTTCAGTACTATGTTTCTCCATTCCATCAATGCATAACTTGTTAAATTTATCCCAGTCAGCTTTATCAAATTTCCACCTGGTTTGCTTTGTTTTATTTTGTTGATAAATTTCCATTCCAAAAGCACATATTACTGGAAAATGATCACTACCTAATGCTGAATGATCAAGGACTTTCCATCTACAATCCAATGCCATAGTTGCAAGAACTATTGTTAGATCTAGACAAGAAGTTGAAGAATCCCTTATATTGAATCGAGTTCCCTTCCCATCATTTAAACACACTAAAGCTTGTTCCTCCATAAACTCTTCTACAACCTGTCACGGAACGACTCCAGGAGACAGAAGACAGTGAATAGGTATTTATTAAACAGCACACTAGAATGAGCAGAGAAGCAGGCGAGTCACTGGAGCAATGATACTTTGTAGAACTTGAAGGGAATGGTAATGGCAGGCCTTGCTTACAGATCCAGGAGATCGTGGATTGAAGGATGGATGGATGCAGGCAGAGGAGCAGACTGACTGGAGACAAGGATGACACAGAGACGATGGAGAGCGAGGAGAACACACTGAGGAGAATACAGGGGGTAAGTACTGGCTATAACACTTGGCATAGCTTTGTATTAGCAATAGAGTCCACTATGTGTCAACAAGACTGGACACCAGGGTGAGCTGGTGATGGTGCTTATGTATGCTGAGTGATGAGTGACTGAATGATTTGCAGGTGTGGGTGATCAATACTCAGGTGAGGTGGTGCGCTGTGATTGGTTGGGTTGGAGAACCGGCTGTTCTGTGTCACAACCCTTCCATTCCAGTCTGTGCATAAATTTCCCCACAGTGCATTAAAATCCCCACACCATATTACATTATCCTCAGCCTTAATTCTTATCATATTCAACTCATCTAATGTTAACTGATTGCAAGGATTATAAAAGTTGACCACCTTTATCCCACCTTCCTGTGACCATACCTCTACCACAACACATTCACTCTGGGTATCTAATATTATTTCTCTAAAAGCCACCCCATTTTTAACAAAGGTTCCTCATCCCCCACCATTTGATCCAATTCTATCTTTTCTAACCAACTTGTAACCAGGAATGACAAAATTTAATTGCGGATGTAGCCAAGTCTCCTGAATACAAATAATGTCTGGTAAAAATGTTATCTGATTTACAAATCTTTTAAATTCTTGGCCGTTCGCAATCAAACTTTGGGCATTCCATTGTAGTATTTTCATTTCATGATTTTACTTCTCTGACTTCCCGAAGGATCACATAACACAGTGGTTCCCTCGGTTTGTCCAAGTAACGTCTGAATCTGTTCAACTGAAATTTCAGAAATACTCAAGTAGCCAATAAAGATATCCGATCGTAAACGGACCAATAAAAGCCCTGATATCTGAACGGGGAAAAGCCACCGCTGCAGCAGGTGAAGAGCTGATCGGACAGCGAGGGAGCTCAGCGTAATTTATGGACTCAATGTTTGGAGAAACAAACTTTATGTTAGTGTTATCAGAAATATCTATATTTTAAAACTGATACTGAAATATCTGACACAGTTCCATTACTCCTTCTCCACAGTATCTACCGTATATACACTGATACACGCTGCGTCTCTCCCCTCTCCCACAGTGAGTTTGACACGCAACACCTCCTGTCCCTTACAGAGTCTGAATGTCCGTGCGGGATTGCAGGTATTCCGCATAATTTTAATCATTCCCGCGCAAAAGTGGCGAGCGCTTTATTGTAACATGAGAACACAGTCATGTAATCGCAGAAAACTGGATGCGAGTTCTCAAATAGGCCTGACTTACACAAATGAACTGCCTGTCCTCTCACTCCGGTATTGCATGTGCGCTGACTGTGTGCTATCGCCATCTCTCCGTGCTTTTATAGTAGAAATTATTTCTCTTTGATTAAACTTTGTCGAAAGTTATCAACCATTCAGAATAGATCCACGCCTGACCGATGAAAATCCTTCTGGAATTTGATTGGCTGTAGGTGAAATGCACCAGAAAGTCTTCCAACAATCAAAGATGTTACTGTAATTTCTTTACAATGTAAGTTTATGCTAGAAATGTTTCAGAATGGTATATTTGTATGATTTGTACATATAAATATCCTAGTCTGCCGACTACAGACATTACAGGTCAAAGCCATCTGATGTTGCATTTATATAAATAAATAGCCCTAACATATATGGCTCTTAAATCATTGCTTATAAAAATTCAGTGTTGTCATATTTTCGAATACAACTGAATGGAGGTCATTTGTTTTATAATTTTATTACTGATGTCGTGGAGCAATAGGGGTTGTCGATCGTCAACGCAACAAAACAGCCAAGTTTCAGATGTCAAAGAAAAGACTTTTATTTTGGTAAACAAAAGCCGAGAAACCAGCCGCCGCTCCTACTGGATCTGGATCTCAGGCTTTTTAGACCGTTCATTTTATACACTTCAATCATTTACAATGTATCGAAACTGGTATCTTCTATTTTTTATTTGTCAGTCCTTATTTGGTCCGCCACCATTATTTC